>CAJHQP010002353.1:0-88115 GCA_905132765.1 Moricandia arvensis | reverse complement strand
AATCCTTCTCTTTTTTCTCCCATCAGAAACTTAAAGCGAAGCTCTGCATAGAGTTCTCGGGAGACAAAAGCTCTGCCTAGACGTTATCATAAGGGATCGACATTACCGCCATTTTGAAAACCATTTCAATTGTGAAAAATTGTTTGTGAAAGTTTATGCTACTCATAAATGTTATGATATGTTTTCAAAACCACCAACCTATCTATACTTCTATTACGGTTCTGATCGGATCCATCTATTTACAAGATTCTTCTTCTGCTCAATCCGTCTATTGGTTTTAAATGAGATTCTTAAACTCATTCATTTTTTTTAAAAAGAGATCTTGAGTAAAGTGTGAAAGCCATGTGTGCCTCCCTTGATTGATGAATGTTGTGTGAAAGAAGTTCATTTTGGTTCGGGATGTTATATTCGAAGTTTGGGGTTTGGAATTCAGGGACAAATCCAAATGACAGGGAGAGAGTTGTAACATCCCAAATTTTGGCCAACAAAAATATTTAGGAGAAAATCCTTCTCTACGGCCCATTAGGGTTAAAAACTAGGGTTCCCCTCCTCTTCTTATAGATAGTCAGCCTCCTTCTCTCTTTTCTCCCATCAGAAACTTGAAGTGAAGCTCTGCAAAGAATTCCCGGGAGATGAAAGCCCTAGCCGTCGACTCTCTCTCTCTCTCTCTCTCTCTCTCTATCTATCTCTCTCTCCGCACGGTGCTCTCTATCTTATCTATCTTCTCACCGTCTTATCCTTCTCTGTCCTCACCGAGCAACCACGAGTGGTGGTGGTGGTCTGTCACATCCCCGATCCTACATAGGATCATGTGACTGGCCATGGTTCGAAGAAAACAAGCTGCAGATCTCTCTGATCAAGAGGCGGGCGTTCCATGGTCAGGATAGGGTTAAGTATTTGAGGAATTAACCAATTGAGAGGGAAAGAAATAATATTAAGGAGTTGGGCGAGTGTTGTGGCAGCTGGACAAAGTAAACAGCTAGATCAACCAGCTAAACGTAGCTCGACCAAGCTTAGTCTAGCTCAGTCCGACTTAAGTCAGCTCATTCAGCTGAGCTACCAGCTCACTCAGCTGGACCAGCTGGGGATCAGCTCAACTCAGCTGGACGAAGTGTTCGGGTCTTGGGCAGTTGGTCCGGGTCCGGGGCGGTGACGGGCTGGGTTGTCCGGCCATGGTGGCTAAGGTCTGGTGGATTCTTGGGTAAGGCCATGGGCTAAGCCTGGAAGGTCTGGGTTTCTGTTTGGGCTTGATATCGACCCAAGAAGGGACAGTTGTAGGCGAGGGGGTGCATGCGGCTAAGAGGTGCAATCTATCGACCAAGTCATGCCCATTCGCTAGAAAGTTGTGCCTGTTCGTGGGGCAAGTCATGGTCGATCATTCTCTATAAATAGGGAACCTATCTTTTGATTTATATCATCAGTTTCTAGAGTAATAATTCAGAGAAATATCGTGGAGAAAGAGAGAAAGAGAGAGAGATTCCAGCCAAGAGGAAGGCCGATTTGGGTGGTTGTTTTTCGGCGAGTTCATTCATTCGGGGAAAAAAATTTCGATCAAGGATGGGAGGATCTAACAAAGGGAAGAACGTGGAGAACCCAGAGATTGGATCCAAGGTATGTGATGGACCAACGATCCATAAGGCTAGACGGACGGTCCCATTAGCCGAGTCTATGATCCGACTGGTTTTGTGATTACATCTGATTTCTTCTTCTTCTTCTTTTCTTCTTCTTCTTCTTCTTCTTCTTCTTCTTATGCGGTCAGTCAGTCCAGATCGTTCCAGAGAATGGACGGTTAGACTGAACGGTTGGAATGTCCCAAAGGGTACGAGTGCCAAGAGTCACGAGTCACCAAAGGTTGTGAGTTACCAAAGGGTCTAAGTAACTAAAAGGCACGAGTGCCAAGGGTTGCAAGTATCAAAGGGTACGAGGACCAAAAGGTGCCATCAACCAAAGGGTGCCATCGGCCAAGGGGTGCATGTTCCAAACGGTATCATTGGATATGGTTTTGTCCAATGCATATGTTTCATTCCATGGCTTGTAAAGCCAGGACATAGACACAATTCGTTTAACCGGAGTAATGAGTCGCAAGGTCCAATCGGTTGTCCAAACAATTCGAATGGGATTGGAGTCTTACTCGGTTGTATGGATCCAGGTTTAAAGCCAGATCAGGTAAGGAAGTCATGGGGCTTATGAGTCGGACTTCAAGAGTAACCGGTTGAACCTAGACTCTATCCAGATAGGTGGATTGGCCATAGGAACAATACGATTCTGGTCATGTTATATTGTCTTGTTTGGACTGTCTATTTATTCTAAAGCCGTGTGGGCTGGTTGGTTGATCGACTCAGGATACTGTAGATAGTTTTCTAGTTATTTTATGATTATATTGATTGAGGTTTATCATAGTTTTAGGAACCAAGCCAAACATTGTAGAATCAATCATTCTGTGTTCGGTTAAGATTAATGTTTATGTTGGTCATTGTTTCAGGAACTGAGGCTGATCATGATCAAGTGAAGGAGCCATGAAGACTCTATCAGTGAGAGGCTGTGTGGATGAAAGGTTGTGTGGCGTGTGGTTAGATGATGTTAGGGATGAGTTGCTTATCATTTATGAGACTTATAGTAAACTATGTATTGGGTCACATATCGTTAAGTAGTCACAAAGTGATTCATTCCTTATTCTTTTATACTATCTAGTTGATTGTTTATGAAACTCATATCTCCAAATATGACTTAGTAAATAATTGATAAAAATGAATCAAACAAGCTATGTTTCAGGAAATTAAGCCTAAGGGTCCAATTGGGTCGAAAGGCAAGGATCGGGTCTTACAAGTGGTATAAGAGCGGAGTTGATTCTAGGATAGTGAGTAGGGTAGTCCACACGCGCAGCCAGCTTATTAGGTCTTATGGTGAGATTGTCTGATTTGCTTAGCCTTAGGATTTGTTGTGTTTTATATGTTATGTTTCTATACTGACATTGTCTGGTTCCAAGGTTGCTAGAACCAAATCAGGAAAGGCTCAAAAGAGCAAGGGAACGACTGGTCAGTCTGGTCAGGTAGCCGCGGATGGTTTTGATCCGACCGTGTTACCAATCGATCTGGTTGTGTCTAACACAGGTGGGGGCTTACCTAAGGATTCAGCTGACCTTGCGGAGATAAGGGCTGATGATGAAGGTGTGCAGCGGCCGGAATGGGAAGAGGAATCTGAATCCTCTAATGCTGACCGTACAACTAATCAATGGGAACCTCCAAAGTTTTGTGGATTTTGAAGCGGAATTCAACCGCAAATACTTTTCTGCAGAGGCATGGGACAGACTGGAATCCAAATTCCTAGATCTGGTTCAAGGACGCAGGACCGTATGAGAGTACGAGGAGGAGTTCAACCGGCTTAGACAGTTCGTGGGAAGGGAGCTCGAGGACAAGGCAGTCCAGGTTCGTCGGTTCATCAGAGACTTGAGGCCCGAACTGAGAACCCACTGCTAAATCCGCACCTTCAGCACCGCGGCTGAGCTAGTGGAACGTATGGCTTTGTTGGATTCTAACTTGGCCGAAGAAGCTAAGCTTAAGACTCGGTCTCAGTCTGCCCCTGCAAGACTAATGACCACAAGAGGATATGGGATCAGGTCCAAAGGAGTAACGCCCCTAGTGACCGGCCTGAGTGCCCTAAGTGTGGCAGATACCATCCAGGCGAATGCTGGAAGGCCATGGGGGCTTTTGGGCGATGTGGCAGTATGGATCGTTCGCTCCGAGACTGCACTCGACCAGGCCGGACTCAAGGCCAATCAGGTGGAAGCGGTGCTCCGACTTGTTTCCATTGCGGTAAAAGTAGTAACTATCAAAAGGATTTTCCCAAGCTGCAAGCATGACAAGGGAAGGGTCGAGGAGACATGAAAAATTCGACCCATATTAGGCCGACCACAACAACAATGGTGTATGAGCCGTCCCGGGATGATGGCGCTTCTGGATCGTTTGAATCGATCACTAGTAACATTCTAAACTCATCTTTTTAAATTCAGTAGTAATGCTTGGTCTGGAGCCTAGAATGGTAAGGTTATTCTGTTGTGGGTCTCTGATAGGGACCCTCATTATTGGTGGTGTGGAAACACACGTACTCTTCGACCCAGGGGCTACACACAGTTTTGTGAGCCCAGAACTGGTCGGAAACGGTATGTGATGTCTAGAATCTGGGGATAATTTGAGGATAGTGAAGGCAGCCGGTGGGCAAGTCATGTATTCACTAGGCCTTATGACAAATGTCCCGGTGACGATCTAAGGAAAGAATCTACATGTAGATCTTATCATTGTTTGCCTACAGAATCACAAGGTGATCTTTGGCATGGACTGGTTGGGAAAGTATCAGGCCACTCTCAATTGCCACAAGGGCCGTGTGCGATTGGAGGTTGGACCTCACCCGATAGAATACCAAAGTCTGAGTACGGCTCTAGGAAAAGTAGTGGTTTCAGTAGTTCGTGCGGAACGGATGCTTCGTCAGGGTTGTGAGGCCCTTCTGGCCACAATCACCACTATGGAGTGCGGCAATTCTGCCGATCTGAAAGATCTGTTTGAGGACCCGTTGGTGTCTCAGTTCCCGGATGTGTTTTGTTCGCTACAAGGCATCCCCCCTAATAGGTCGGACCCATTCACGATCGAACTAAAACCAGGGACAACTCCACTGTCCAAGAGTCCATATCGAATTGCTTCGGCCGAGATGGTCGAGCTAAAGAAGCAATTGGAAGAATTTCTTGACAAGGGGTTCATACGTACGAGTAGTTCCCCTTGGGGTGCACCAGTCCTCTTTGTGAAAAAGAAGGATGATAGCATGCTTTTGTGTATCGACTATCGGGAGTTGAAGATGGTTATTGTGAAGAACAAGTACTAGTTACCTAGGATAGACGAGTTGTTGGATCAGCTCAAAGGAGCCAAGTGGTTTTCCAAGATTGATTTGGCCTCAGGGTATCATCAGATTCCCATAAAACCAAACGATATCAGGAAGACAACATTTAGGACCAAGTACGACCACTACGAGTTTGTGGTGATGCCCTTCAATCTGACCAATGAACCTGCTGCATTCATGATATGATGAACAGCGTGTTCTACGATTTCCTGGATGAATCTGTTATTATCTTCATAGATGATATACTAATTTACTCCAAGGATGAGGAATCTCATCGGAGACATCTGAGGGCTGTGTTGGAACGGTTACGAGTACACAAGCTTTATGCTAAGCTCAGCAAATGCAGTCTTTGGCAGATGAGCATTGGATTCCTTGGTCATATCGTGTCCAACCAGGGCGTCTCAGTGGATCCAGAGAAGATCAGGGCAATCAAGGATTGGCCCTGACCACGCGATGCCACGGAAGTCAGAAGCTTCCTTGAACTGGCAGGTTACTATCGGAAGTTTGTGAAAGGTTTCACAAGCTTGGCTCAGCTTATGACACAGTTGACCGGGAAGAACGTTAAGTTCACAAGGTCTGAGGAAGGCGAGAGATTCTTCTCTATACATAAGGACATGTTGACCAGCGCACCAATTCTGGTTCTTCCGGAGGCCGACCAACCATATGTGGTCTATACGGACGCGTCCATAATTGGAGTAGGTTTTGTATTGACCCAACATGGAAAGTTCATCGCCTATGCGTCAAGGCAGTTGAGAAAACATGAGGAAAACTACCCCACCCATGATCTAGAAATGGCTGCGGTAGTGTCTGCCTTAAAGATTTGGCATTCATATATATATGGCGCCAAGGTTCAGATAATTACGGACCATAAAAGTCTGAATTATATATTCACCCAGCATGAGTTGAACTTAAGGCAAAGGAGGTAGATGGAGTTTGTGGCTGATTATGATCTGGACATCACTTATCATCTGGAAAAGGCTAATCTGGTAGCAGACGCCTTGAGCCAGAGGAGGGCTGCTGTATCAGCCGAGCGGGAGGCGGGCGACCTGGAAGAGATGGTATGTGCTCTTCAGTTCAATTCATTGAGCAAGGAGACTGAACCACTAGGGTTAGAGGCGGTTAATCAGGCCGACCTGCTTACCCGAATTCGAGTAGCTCAGGGTCAGGATGAGATCTGATCAAGGTTGCTCAGAATGATAGGACGGAGTACCAGACCGCGAAGGATGGTACCATCCTAGTCAATGGTCGGATCAGTGTTCCTAATGATAAGATCTTAAAGGAGGAGATTATGAGAGAAGCTCATAAGTCTAGATTCTCGATTCATCCAGGTGCGGCCAAGATGTATCAGAACCTCAAGAAGTACTATCATTGGATTCGGATGAAAGCTGATATTGCTGAGTGGGTGGATAAGTGTCCTACTTTCCAGCTCATTAAAGTAGAACATCAAGTTCCTAGTGGGTTATTGCAAATCTCGCCTATTACAAAATGGAAGTGGGACCACATCACAATGGACTTTGTGACTGGATTCCCCACGACCATGAATACAAAAGACGCGGTCTGGGTTGTGGTGGATCGCCTAACCAAGTCGGCGCACTTTCCGGCCATCAAGAAGTCGGATGGGGTCGATCGGATCGTACATATGTAAATTGATGAAATTTTCCGACTACATGGTGTTCCGAAAAGTATAGTGTCAAATAGGGATTCGGGGATTACATCTTATTTCTGGAAGGCTTTTCAGAAAGCTCTGGGGACAAGAGTAAACATGAGCACCGCCTATCACCTACAGATGGATGGTCAGTCGGAACGCACTATCCAAACGTTGGAAGATATGTTGCGGCATGTGTCTTGGATTGGGGTGATTCCTAAGAATGACATCTACCCTTAGTAGAATTCGCTTACAACAATAGTTTTCATAGTAGTATTGGCATGTCGCCATACGAAGCTCTGTGTGGGCATCCTTGTCGGACACCCTTATGCTGGACCCAAGTGGGGGAGAGCAGCATGATTGGTCCGGAGATTGTCAAGGAGACAACCTCAAAGATTAAGTTTCTTAGGGATAAGAAGAGGGAGGCACAAGATCGCCAAAAGAACTGTGTTGATATGTGTAGGAAGATCTCGAGTTTGGGGTTGGTGACTTGGTGTACTTCAAGATGATTACCTTCAAAGGACGAGTCAGAATTTCTGGTAGAGGAAATTAGATCTGAGATACTTGGGTCCATTCAGGATCATAATGAGCTGGCATGGTGGCATATAAGTTGGATTTGCCAGCCAATATGGATGCGTTTCTTAGCGTGTTCCATGTCTCTCAACTACGGAAGTGTCTGACGGACCAATACATCGTTCTTCCTGCTATCCCTGATAATCTAGGTTCGAACCTAACCATAGAAACAAGGTCGGTTCGAATTGTAGACATGATGGAAAAAGCAACAAGGAAGAAGACGATTCAAATGGCCAAAGTCGTTTGCGACTGTAATGGGAAATATATCATCACTTGGGAGATAGAGGCTATGATGAAAGCTGAATATCTTGAGTGGTTTGATCAATTTGTTTCTGAAGAAACATTAGATTCGGATTCGAGGGCAAATTCATCGCAAGTGGGGGAGACTTCTCACATCCCCGATCATGTGACTGGCCATGGTTCGAAGGAAAAGAGCTGCAGATCAGTCTGATCAAGAGGAAGGCTGCTTAAATGCTTGCTTGTTTAATTAATCTTGTTGATTGAGGTTAGTTAGCTCTTGGTAAGGGAGTGACTAACTGGTTGCGTTGTTTATTTATGATATTGTTGTTTAGTTTATTATATGCTAGTACTAAGGGTCTTAGGCCATATAGGCCGGACTACTGGTACTATTGGTTAGTGTTATAGAGTCGAGTCTAGTTAAGATCTGGATTTTTAGCCTTTGGTTAGGTTCTTGATTTTTTTGTGTTGAGTGTGTGCTGACAGCATGTGCGTAACCCGCCCATGCCAGGCATGTTTAGGGGTGATTAGTGTTTCCTCGACCTCGTATTCAGCGGGTTCAAGAAAACCCCTTATTCGCTGGATCGAGAAGACTCAGAGAGACGGGGTCATGGCCTAGGGTTGAGTGTTACACGATGGTGTAATGTCCGGCAGTGACCCGAATGACTGTGGGCTGTCGCGCGGTGACCCGAATGACTGTGGGCCGCGGTCGGTTGAAAGTTCCTTCTGCTAGCCTCTGTGGTAGGGAGATAGGATATTGCCGATGTAGAGGAGGGACACAAAGTCACCAGGGCCCAGGTTAAAGTGTCGTGTTTAGTAAAGGGTTATGGAACCCTTTGGTAAGTGTAGCACCGATATATGGTGTTATGAGTTAGATCGAGTCGTAGTAAGTCCCTTATTATTGTTAGTGGTGATCGATTGTCTTGCAGGTTTCTAACATTGAGTTATAATTCGGGGTTAGGTACTGGATTAGGCTTGGTGTCTCTTTTGTTAGTACAAACCCAAAGTTGGCTGTTATATTGTTTGGGCTATTGCTTATGAAGGGTGGTAGATATTGAAAGCTATGCGTTATCATAGATTGGCCGATCATGTTCTTGTCTGATTGTTGGTCGACCGATTAATGATACTTGTATAGTCTAAGTGTCTAACACTACATTGTACTGACCTCAAGCGTATATATGGTTAACTAGGGATTACTTGTTGACTTGTTTTCATGCAGGTTCCCGTTACTTGAAGTTAGATATCAAGGCAGGTGGCCAAATCTAACTTAGTAACGGTTTGATTAGATAGTGAATTGTGTTTGCTTGTTTAGCTTTAGCTTCGATTGCATGCTAGGGCTAGATTGATTGTTATTTTGGGTTGTATGGGTTAGTTTATAGGTTGCGGGTAGAGGCCGCCAGCTCACTGAGTAACATTAGGTTACTCACCCAACTTCATTGTCCTTTTTGCAGGTAGCTTTAGTAAGGATGATCGGATAGCTTGGTGCTGGATGTTAGGACCGCCGGAGTAGATTTCATGCCTTTTGTAAACAGTATTTTTATTTGTGTTTAGTTGATTGATTTGGCATTAGGCCGGGCCCAGTCATGAATTATTTCAATGTATGAATATTCCTTGAATCAATAAAGTAATTGTTTTATATGCACATCATGAGTACTCTGATATTTGACTAGTCCGGTCTAACACAACGTTAGGTCTTGGTATGGGTTGAAAAGCCTTAGGCCTTGATCTAACGGAACCGTTAAATCTTGGTACGGGTTGCAAAGCCTTATGCCTTGATTTAGTGGGACGAGTTAGTGGATGAACTAGTCTAGGTTGCGGAGTAAGTTCTATGAATCTGAGCGGATCGTCCCTAACCCGTCATGTAGCACTTCCGGACCATGGTGCTGGGTTGGATGGTCAGTCATGTTCTTGTTTGATTGTTGTCTGGCCGGTTGACTCATCTCTAAACCTGGGAGTTGGTTGGTCTATTGGTCATGTTCTTGTTTGATTGTTGGCCGGTGGGTCAAACATATGTCTAGGACGGTTCAAGGGTGTTACATGGGCCGTCGATCGACAATCATTCATCTTCTCGACAGCTTCCTCTCACGAGAAAGACATACCACTGTTCAGTAAATTGGGCATAACTTTAGATCTAACAGTCATATGGACCTCAAACTGGTGGCATTGGAAATCTAACTCAAATATATAGTTTGTGTAAAAATATGAGCTCAGTCGCACCGTGAGAAGATCTTCATCCATAGATAAATTTCTGACACATCTGCGCAGTTCTGCATCTCAAAATATTCCATAATCACCAAAGTACTCTAGAATGTCCTTGTACCTGAAAATACTCTAAAACATACTCCAAACATACATAATAGACTCTAAATATGGCTGATATCATGCTCTAAAAACGGTAAATATCAGACCCTATCACATACCATCTTCCATTTCCGCCAGTTAAGGCAACACTTCATCATCTAGCATCAATGAAGAGATTAAAAAATCACTTACCTTTTTATCACTTTCCTGAACCTTGAAAACCTCCTCTTTTCTTTTTTTTTGTTCAAAAAAAGAGGTTGGTCACTTTTAATTTCATTTTCATCAAAAATGCTTTGCAAATAAAAATGTTTAAAAGTTAAATAGTAAAAAACAAAAATTGTAAATAAACTAATTTTTATATAAACCAAATATACATATAATTAAAATGAAGAATATATGTGCAGATCAAACTCTTACATAAACACCAAAATACTGAAAATGAAAAACCAAGAAAAATTCTATTATCCCTCCTCTTTTAAACTGCACTTTTTATGGATAACCATGTGATTTATTTACCCAAAATAATAATAGACGAGTTATATAACAACAGAAGAGTTACATGCGTAAGCCATTCCATCTAAAACAAAAGAAAGATAAAGGGAAACACAAAGAAAAATGAATGTAAATGGTGTTGGCTCGGCCACTCTTTTCCTGATTTGTTTGTTCATTTCAATAGGTAATCTCTATAATATTATTTGAGAAATCAGTTTTCCTGATTTCCAATATGTTACGCTTACGTTAGTTTTGACGATGGTTGATTACAAAAGTACTCTTAATATATTTAAAATATTACAATTAATTACCATTACTAAAATTATTTTCCTTTTGATTTTGTATTTTATGTTAATTAGATTTTAATTTAATTTCCTTTTTTATATTTTTCCAATAACATATAGTAAAAAGGAAACTTTTACATTTAAATTTTTTTTTTTATAATATTTATATATAATATGCTTTCATAAAAAAGGAAGTCAACAAAAATAATCTAGATATTGGAAAATATATGGAGAATTTTCATGTTTCCACATTACTAATATGATTATTCATCTTGACCTTCAGTACTGTGACATTTTCACAAATAACTTCTTCACTAAAAGGCAAAAAACTCTTACATTAATTAGAATCCTAAACTCTATATTCCAAGACCCTACTCCACCTCTCAACTCTAAAACCTAAGTCTTAGATTAATTAATCCTAATATTATAAATGTTTTTTTTTCCTCTTAAAAATGAGGGTAAAAGTTGTTAAGATAAACATGAAAATTAATATTAGAAATGTGGTATTTTAGACAATTTCTCAAATTTATTTATATATTTAAGAGAAAAACCATCCTAAATGTAAAATAAAATTTATCTAAATATTAATATATTTAGTAAATATATTATTATGAAAAAATTGCTTAAACTAGCACTTTCGTAGTACTCTTTTCATGTTTAATTTAGACAAATTACCTTTATTGTTAAAGAGATAAATTAACACTTATAATTTTATGATCAACTAATCTAGACTTAAGATTTAAATTTGAGAGGTGGATTTTTGAGGGTGAAGTTTATAATTTTAATAAATATATAAATAAATAATTAAAATAAAACTAAAAAAACTTTTAAATAGTTTTAAAAAGGATTTTCAAATTTCAAAAAAAATTTGAAAAAAATCTAAAAAGTTCAAAACAATTGTAAAGAAGTTCAAATTTTAAAATTTATAATTCGAAAAATACAAATTTTTATTATTATTTATTTAAATAATTATATTTTTTTTGTCAAACGGTCACTTTTGGACCTTTAATCCTCAAACTGAGGTAAGGAGGGGTCGAACCCCTGACGCCAGGGCCCGAAGGCAGAGCTCAGTAGCCACTTGACTACGAACCACCCGGCAAATAATTATATATTTTTATATGTATAAAACAAGGTTATAAGAGTCTTTTTGTCCTTTAATGTAGAAATTATTAGTGAAATGTTTAATTTAGTGAAAGTAAACATGAATTGTGGTACAATAAGTAAGATAAACATGAAATTCTCTCAAATATTATGGAAAAGTTGTCTAAAATATCACTTTTCTAATACTTTTTTCAGGTTTACCATAATCCTTTTTATCCTCATTTTTAAAGAGAGAAATACACATTTATAACCCTACGGTTAGTTAGTCTAAGTCTTAGGGTTTAGAGTTGAATAGTGAGCTAAGGTTTAAGAAAGTTGAATTTAGAATTCTAATTAATTTACAAGTCTTTTGCCTTTTAATGAAGAAAGTATTTGGAAAATGTCTCTTTAGTGAATGTAATAATGGTACTAATAATGTGGTAAGCATGATAATTCATAATATTGTGGTTAAATTTAAATAAGTAAATGCATTCTGATATATTCAAGTAATAACTAAAATGACTAGATATTACATATACAAAATCACATGTATAACATTATTAATATAAATTCTAAAATTATTTAAATTGATAGTAAAAAATTAATCAGTTATTATAATATATTTATTTTTAAAATATGTATATTTGTACATAAACACGGGAGAATCACTTAGTCTCTATAATGTTTTTTGAGAAGTCAATTTCATACGTGTCACGCTCACATTGATTCTTAGGATTGTACACTTCATAAATTAAAATATTACATTTACATACTACTATTAATTTTTTTTTTGTTTCCTTTTTACGTTTTCCAAATAACATATATAATAAAAAATAAACATCTATAAAGTATAAAAACTGATATATATATATATATATATATATATATGATTTTATTAAAAAGGGAAAAAATTCTCAAATAGAACTATTCCGTTTAAAACACATTTTTAAATAACATAAAATATACTTTGAAAGTAATAAAAACACTTCTTTATATTTATATTTTTCTTCGATGAAATAAAAATATATATTTGTATAGTGTGATGTCATAAAATTAAATTTCAAAAAGATAATTTTGATATTAAAAACAAAATATTACTTCCTTTAAAATAATTTTAAACAATATAAAATATATATTTTCAAAGTAAATTTTTCTTTATATCTGTATATTTTCTTAGATAATTACATAAATAATTAAGTAAAATATAAGAAAATTATCAAAAATACCACTTTCCTTTTACCACTTTTCAAAAATATTGATGTATATTTAATTTAATAAAAATAGTTTATAATTAGAATTATTGAAATATTTTATTTTTTTATTTCATATATTTACTTTACTAAAATATCATACAAAATTACAACAAAACCAACAAAATATCTATAAATTATATTTTACTTATATAATATGTTTTTCAAAAAATATTTTTAATTAGAATAAAACTATATACTTCAGAATAAAATCATTATATTAATATATGTAATTTTGAATAAAAATTTTCATTTTATTTTTTATTTCATTCTAAGCACAATATATATTAAACTAGACATAATCTTCCTAAAATATATTTACTTATCTAAGTTAACAAATAACCTAAATTAAAATAGGAAAAATAATCAAAATTATGATATATTTAGAAAAATACTAAAGTTGAATTCAAACGGACTGTTAACCTAAAAACAACCAAACAGACTAGATATAACATATTCAAAATCATATGTATAAAAAAGAACAGATTATTATTAGAGAATTTGATAAAAATAGCACAAGTTAAATACCACTTTGCGAAAATACATTCAATAAAAAATATATTAACATTTGGATTTACAATTTAGTGATTATTATTTTGGGTTTAGTGTTGAAGGGGTGGGGTTGAGTTTCTAAATGTTTTATAAATATTTAAAAAAAATAATTTACTTTATTTTCATCATAATTTAAAGGTGTTTTTGAAAATTGTCATTGATTAAAGGTAAATTTGCAAAGTGGTATCAAATTTATGGTAAAATGAAAATTTTCCCTTATTATTAATATAAATTATAAATTGATTTAAAATTAAGAGAAAATATCAGTCAGATATTATAATATATTTACTTTATAAATATTTATATCCTTGCATGAGAACATAAGAATCATCTTGTTTACATTATAATATATGAAGCTCGCCAAAAGGTTAATCATTGTGGTAATGATTATGGAGAATTTCAAGTTTACCACTTTTGTTGTATCACTTTTCATTTTTACCTTCATTAAAGAGACATTTTGATAAATATCATTTTTGTAAGAGGTAAATTTTTTTTTAAAATTAATTAGAATCCTAAATTTTACATTCCTAAGTCCTACCCCACCTTATCCCCACCCCTCAACTCTAAACCCTAAATCTTAGATTAATTAACCCAAAGGTTATAAGTGTGTTTTTTCCTCTTAAAAAATAAGGATAAAAATGATTAAAGTAAAAGTAAAAAATGGTACAAGGAAAGTTGTATTTTTGATAATTTCCCTAATGATTATTACTTATTTAAAATAATTTGCTAAACTCTGGCATTTTAAGACCAAAATTATTTATTATTGATAAATAATTAACAAAATTGACAAGAACATTTAACATTCTATTTAAAAGTTTAATTAACATTTTAAATAGTTATTTTGAAATATTAAAATTTAAAATATTAAATATGTGCGACATATTTGTCACTTATAATGAAAAAGAATTTACTTCTTGAAAAATCCAAAACTATTAGGTGTTTATATTTTTTATATAAATTTCATTAAATAATAAATAATCAAAATATAGTTTAAATCGAAGAACATTATTTTATTTTATTTCAAAAGTTAAAAGATGTTTTCTAATGCTCGAATTTCTTCAATTTGTAAGAACAATTTTGCATACTCAAATCTCAGATTTTTGTATTTACCACTTCATCAGGAATGATCAATGCTCGTGCTACCCCGGATCCTTATTGTAGAAAATGGGTCAGCGATTACGCACCAGCTGATGTCTGTACCAAACCAAATTTTAATGCAGTGTGCCTCTCGGCTTGCAAAAAGGATTATTTCCCTAAAGGAAAATGTATGATAAATTCAAAACAAAGTCCAATTAGAAAGTGCTACTGTTGGCAATTTGATGCAAAAGGAGATCCGAGCTGTAATTGGTGAGAAATGTCACTCATAAAAATTCATCTTCGATCAACTACTTAATAATCAATACTCATAAATGTGTTTCTTCTCTTATAATTTGTGGTTTTTGATGCATGTAATAATGAAAGAAGTAATCATCGGTTTGGCTTACTCTTCTTCACTAATAAAAGTTTATTAGTTGATAATTTTTGATGAAAAAATTACAAATCACATTTTTCTTTATTTAAAGCATGCATATGCATACAATCTATAACCCAAATTCCGAGCCAAATCCAAAAAACAAAACATGATCGATACCCAGTCTGAATGTAAGAAATAACAGAATGGATCTTATAGGGTGGTACAAAACATTTCTGTACCCGAAATGTTATTAACCGAACCTGAATGGTTGATCCGAAAAACCCAAAAATTCCAAAAAACTAATCCAAATATCCACATTAATCACAACTATAAATATTTAAAACATAAATATGTACTTCAAATGCTCAATTCTATATTTTTTGAAATAATATCTAAATGTAAATATTTAAATTTAAAATAAGTACATTAAATATACAATTAGATATAAATAAGTATTTATTTTTATGTTTTGCTTTTAAATTTTGAATTTAATTTTAGATATATCCGAATCCGAACGATATATGGTTACTTATGGGTTTAAGAGTCTGATCCAAATTAGATCTAAATATCGATGTATTATCTCTGATCCATAACTTTAACTACAAATTTATCGGAATAAGACACATGATATAATATAAATTAGAGAAAAAATCAAAATATCCAACCGATATCCCAATTGGCACCTGAACACATAAATCTAACTTAAAGTGTCTTTTATGTTTTGCTTAGTTAGTTTTATATTTGATATATATTTTACATGTGTGTTGGAATAACCGTATAACTATACTTATAAAATATCAATAATAACATGTTTTGTCATATCATTAAATATTAATAGTAGCAAACTATTCATATTTATCGCATCAAATATATATATATATATATATATATATTAATACTTTTTCTATATGAATTATATTTATATGTATTTGGTGAGGGTTTTGGAGAATTTGTTTCTTGCATTTGGATTAATTACAGTTGTATATATATACGAATTAGATGCATATATGATGTTTATTAATAAATAAAATATAAATTATTAGTTACTTAAAGTTAGTGTTAATATACAAAATATTAAACATATAACAAATTATTATATTATTTCTGAATAAAAAACTAAATATTTGAATATAATATTATATATTGGTTATTAGGAAAAAAATGGAATGTTTAATATATTGAAATAAAAATTTTATGCATTTTTAAAAAGCATGATGGAATCACACGAACACAATCCATATACCTCAAATTGTCTATGTTGATAAGTGAATTGAAAACATCTAAGAAACAAATAATGGTGGACACATTGTTGATGTGTGAATTGAAAACATTTAAGAAACAAATAATGGTGGACACATTTCATCTTGCTGGAATTTATAAGTAGTGTACAATGTTAAAGTTTCATATGAAGTGTACTACTTTATTCGATTGAATAATAGTTTGGATATAATATTAGCAAGCGATCAACCAAAAAAGATATTAGCAAGTCGAATTGTTAAAGAATAAATTAACAATTTTTATCACCCATAATTTCCTAAGTTATAGGTAGACAAAAATAGTTGCCTAAATTAAGGTAGATATAGGTATTAACAATTGAAAATATTTAAATCAAAAATATTAAAATTAAAAGGTAGTGGCATAGCTGTAAATACTTGCAAAAACCTAAGAAAAATGTTTCTTGTTATAATAGTATAGATTTTATTAGTTGCTTTTCATTTTTCAAATGCCAACATCATATTTCTTTTGTACACAAATTAAAAGAGAAGCCTTTTTTTT
Source organism: Moricandia arvensis (assembly GCA_905132765.1). Lineage (NCBI taxonomy): Eukaryota > Viridiplantae > Streptophyta > Magnoliopsida > Brassicales > Brassicaceae > Moricandia > Moricandia arvensis. Next base: position 71,585 of record CAJHQP010002353.1, on the reverse strand, counting down.
AAGTTGTAACAGATCTTAGTACAATAAAAAATCTATAAATTAATAATGTTAGGACTATAATATTTTATTAATTTATAGAGTTATTAATCTAGAGAAATATTTTATTTTAAGATATCTATTTTTGAAATATTTTAAATTGAAAATATGAACAAAATATTGTATTTCACGATATCATATATTAGCTGAATTTTATAGATTTGGATTTTGTTTGGTTAACCAAGAGGTATTTGGACCTTCTATAGATTTGGATTTTATCTATTTTTTGTTAGATTATTTTTTATATATATTATGTATGTTGAATATGTATGGTGATATACACATGTGATTTTATATCAAATTCGATAAAGTAACATCCAAGTACTGAAATGAAATGTAGAATTAGATATGAAATTTATTTTAAAGAAGAATAAACTATAAATTGTGCTATCTATGTTTATATATAGTAATTATTAATTTATAATTTTAATGAGACCGTATATTTAGCTAAGATTTATTTAAATATTGTTTTTATATTATCTTATGGAGTTATATCATATTTTATACTAGTCTAACTTAGAACATGAATTTATAGTGTTTCTACTGTCGGTTAACGTTCTCATAACCTGATTTAAATAAATGTTACATTATTAGAGGAATTACAAATACTGGCCATACATTATATAGACCAACCTTCATAATATATACTAAGAATATTATATTTAATGTTATTTAAATAAGGAAATAACAGAAACACATTTTTCTTCTTTATTTAATACAAATTAGATTGAGATTGCATGAAGTGAAATTGTTTAACAAAAATATACTCAACAGAATTGTCTGATTAATCATAAAATCCCCTATTGTAACGTGTAATATTAGTAGAGAAAATTACTTTGAAAGACATTTTATGTCTTTCAATTTACTCCATCAAGCACAAGTTGTTGGGCACACACCTTCTGTCTGTTCAAAAACCAATATACCCTTCAACAATCTGTTGCTCTCTGGTTGTCGAGTTTACTCCGTGTGTCGAGCACATACAATTTTGTTTATTTGTGTTTTTATTTTAGTTATTTACCTTTTTTAAAAGAAAAATAACCATCATTTACCTTATCTCTTTCCCCAATTTTGTTTCTAATCCATAATCTTAACTCCCCCTTCGTTGTTCTCTTTCTTTTATATCAAAGAACTTCATACCATTATACTAGAAAATCAGGTTAGGTGTAGGTGTATTTCTGTTTCTGATCGCAGAGCCTCTACTCGAAAGTCTATTCCGGCATGGATGTAGAACCGAAATCGAAGAATCGCAGAGCTTCTACTCGAAAATCAGGTTAGGTTTTTTCAGATCTAAACCTTGTTGTTTTGAAGAATCGAAATCTAAAATCACTATCCCTTGGTTTTTCAGATTTAAACCTTGTTTATTCATAATCTTAAACAATTAGGTCGATCATGAGAAAAAAATTGCAAAAAGCAGCCATTGAGAGAGTGTTTATTGGGAAGATTTGTTTTCGTGATGGAATCGAGAGAGAAATGGTCTCATTATATATTTATATAGTAATCTAAAACTCATTTTGGCATATTCTATTGTAGTAGTTTACATATCTTCTAGGGCAGCCAATATTCAGAGAATAATCTTTATTAATGACATGAATAAGATAAGGAATCTTAGGTTTGAATACCGTATATACATTTATTTATAAATGACTAGGGTAAGCACGCGCTTCGCGCGGGAATTTGTTCCATTATATTTTCTTTAAACATTTTTAAAATGATTTTGTGTAGAACATTATTGTTGAAGTTGTTTTATTTAATGCAATTCATCTTTTTTGTTGAACTTCGACATCGGTTTCTTTATTATTCAATTTTCTAATACAACTATTGTGATTATGAATGAAGTTGTGTTATATTTCTATTATATCGGTATAGATATTTTAACTTGTTTATTTAGTATAAATTATCAATTTTCACTTTTGCTTCTTTGTTTTTTTGTTTTTTGTCAGACTAATATATATTGCGTTTTTGTTGGATGTAAAGACATATTTTTATTTTCATATCAATATTAATTTAAATTAACTACCATTTCTATATTTTATTTATTATATAAACTACTTTCCTAATCATATTTTATTATTTATAAAATTTTAAATTAATTTTTTAATAATATATATTTGAACGATGAATATAATTTTCTAGTATATATTATGAATATTATTACACATTTAGCTATATTTTAATATGAATGACATAAATAATAAAGGGAAAACATACATAACGTTTAATTTGATTTTTATTTTTAAAAATTCATCATGTATGATTGTTGCATATTTATTAGATACACATACGTGTTTTAAATACTTTCATCTATATTTTTTAAAAATGTGTATATGACTGTATGTATTCAAATTTACAATATCAAATTAATATTTAATAAGATTAACTAATATTAAATGATTTTCAAAAATAAATTTAAAATAAAATAATTTTATTTAATTAGATATAATTTGTGGTAATGAAGTTGATAAGCAAGTACAATACTTTTTAATAGATAAAATGTTGAAATTCTGTTAATAATATATTAAATATTATTTCATGATAAGTAACTAATGTTTGTTATTTTGAGAAGTTACATAAATCATAAGAAAATTTGAAGTTTGTTACAAAATTTTATAACTGTTTTCTGTAGTTGGTAATTTTTTTTATTGTAAAATTTTTGCATAGCATATTCATTTATAGTATGACATAATTGATAACCTTAATTGTTGGAAATGTGTTAAAATTTAATGTTTTTAATGTGTTTGGTGGTATCTCTAGAGATTACATTTTTCATAAAACTTTGCAATATTTTGTATCATGTACATTCTAAATAATTTATTTGCCGAATCTTTAAGACTCTTTATTGTTTAGAGATCTTATAAAATAAACCGGACACAAAAGCAAATTCCATTATATATTTTCTATCCTTTTATGACATCTAGACCTACACAATATCTCTGCCTGAGAACCTTTTGGTATAAGCACCTCCAATATCTTTTCCAACATTAAACTTGTCGTGGTTAAAAACCTTTTTACAATACTACCACTTAAATCGGTAATGGTGGCATGGCTTCTCTAAATCTGGAATTGGAACATGACTGTGCTACAACCTGCTTTCCTCTTGGTCCTTTCAGAATAATAAGAGCAGGAACGTGATGGAATTGATGCTTGGTTTGAGCCAGACTTACCATTAATAAGACGGCCAGAGTCTCCTAAATTGTGTCGTCTCTCTAAAGAAGTGTAAAAAATACTTTTTGAAAATGGCAGTGTATTATAAGTTGTCTTTGAAGAGACTGTTCACTATGATTTGTGGACAGCTTGTCTGCGCGTAAATACGCTGTAGTGCAAGTGAACTTGATTAGTGAAGTGAATAGGAAATGATGGAAATAAGATTAGTGCAGAGACTGTGTTATGTTAACACTGTTTTGCAAGTTGAAGAGATCAAAGCAAATGTCGATCCTTGCGTTATGCAAATGGAACCTTACCGCCAAGTAACAAACCAAATGGGAGACTATCTTACAATCTAAAAGAGGTTTTGACACCTCGCCACATGTTACATTTGGTGCTCTTAAGAAGATTACAGTGTTCAGGTATTTCTTGGATCAAAAAAGTTACCATAAGATTAAAAAAAAGTTATGGAAAACAGAAAGTTCATACGTAGGTTGATGTTACGTAACAATGTTGAAAACAATTACACACACCTTAATGACTTTGTTTCACAGATCCACCATGACTCTCCACCTTAGATCATTTCTGATTTCTTCGCCCTTCATGCTCACAGTCGCAGAGGCGTCAACTTCCTATTTCTCAAGAGCAGTTTGGTTCTTTTTTCTGACCAATTTATATGCAGCTAAACTCTTTTCATCGAGCTTCACCATTTGTTCTTCTTCGTTGTCCATTAACCTCTGATAATAAGTATCTGATGCATATTGCCACCGTTGTTATTGACATTCATATCGTGTGAACATATTTTATGATGCAAGCAGATGAAAAAAGCAGGGGATGAAACGCTAACCTCTGCATTATCATTATACTCTAGCTTTCCCAGCTGGTTTGAGGCCAGCGAAATTGAGCAACAGCCTCATGAGAAGCTATGTAGTCATGTTAGATTCCTCCACCGCAGCTTTCATCCCTCCATTTACAGAAACTTCGAAAGCATGAACCTAATTTTTGCAAAAGAAAATCAACTTAAACACAATCCTTCATTCCCCTTTTTGTACAAAAACAAACAAAAAAATGCAGCTCTTATAAATGTACCATGTCCGAGAGCCTATCAACCTCCCTTGTGCCAGATTGAACTGCATTGAACTGCATAAATTGCCTTTGCTATCTCTCATCACACTCTCTGTCACTTGTTCCATGGCTGTCCATCTAACTATCTCCGTCACTTGCTCCATCTCAACGCCGCTTGTTCATCGCTCTCCATCAACTGCTTCGTTGCTCTCTGCCGCTTACTCCGTCGTTCTCTGCCGCTTACTCCGTCGTTCTCTATCTCGATCTAGTGACATGCCACACATGTAATCAATTGAACTTTGAGTTACCGAAGGACCTAACATTGACAGAAATAATACAATGTTTGTTTTATATTAGAAGCTCAAAAGAGAATTGGCCAACTGTAAAAATATCAATGAAGAACAATTGCAAGATTGAAAAAGAACAATTTACGAACAATCTTATAAGTCTCAGTTCTTCCTCTTCCTCGGTTTCAGATTTTGCTTGACATTCCTGGCCTCCAGAACTGCAGCAATCTAACCTTCAACGGTGGAGGAACATCTACTTGATTTCAAATCAGAAAGAACTTTCGAGTTAGCCATTTCAGTAGACGTGAGTAAGAACATGTGACTAGATGAAGTTGTGATTTTTAGGAAGAAAATTTTCATATGTATAGTGGAAGAGTTCACACAAAGAATGAATGAGGGATTTCATTGAATGTGAGATCATGAGAACCGGTGTCAATGTGAGCATTAATGTAGATGCATGAATCAAGTTGATTTCTGTAACGATGCCCAAATACATTCACGGGGAGAATAATTCCAATCACGTAGCGATGGCGTTGAATATGTAAAACGCCGAGTTTTGTGATGGTGGGATAGGTGTCGCGACCAGAAAGCCTTAATTGAAGATGTAGCAGCCTTAGAAGAAAGAAAACTCTTCTTTATATATAAAGATTGTTTAAATTAATGGTTGAATTTGACTTGTCAAACCAACCCAAAAGATTGCACATCACGTTTTATGATTTTACTAATTTCCGTTTGTGTACACTTCATTCAAAATTTTCATTCAATTAACATAACACATCTTTTGGACGAACACGTGTGGTTTTGTATAAACCAAAATAGATTTGGTTTACATAGAAAAATCTACATGTTGTTTAAAAACTACACAAAGTGTTTCTACGTGTACAAAACTTAACGAACTCGGCTTTTTTACATTAAGCATAATTCATTCAAGATATTGTGGAAACGATCGTAATTGTATGGTGAAGATTATCAAATAGGAGAAATTTGGTGTTGTATGATCCTTTCAAGAAGACACTACACTAGTGGTCACTGTTTGTTCAGTGGGAAGGTTGTTAAAAGGTAAGACACCAATAATCTACATGTATGGCCGTGAGGGGTTCACATGTGAAGGGTTAGGGTCGTTGTCTTTCAGGGCCAGCCTGGAGTCCATGGGGCGGGTAGTTCCCATGGAACGGGTTGTTACAATGAAAGTCGACTTTTGTTGTAACAATCTCCCGTGGGACCCAGCTGGCGCTGCAACGCATCGACCCTAACCCCTCCCTTGTGATACAACGTGCCTTCTGGGGCCTCGGCTCACAGGTAGGTTATTAGTGCACTTGGCGTTACTCGAACCCAAGACCTCACCCTTTAACAACTCTCCCACAGAGAAACTATCACCAATTGAACTGTTAATTGTAACATCCCGAGTTGTGATATATGAAAAAGGCCTAAGAGAATTGATTTGACTACATATGTCAGCAAAGTTTACTTACCTTTTCCGTCACACATTCGTTTAGAACTCCAGGGTTAAGCGTGCTTGGGCTGGAGTAGTGAAAGGATGGGTGACCTATCGGGAAGTGATTCGCGATACCGTATAAGTGAGGCCAAAGCGCGGAAAAAGATTATGTGGTGATTGCAGGGTCAGTAATTCGAGGTTTGAAAATTTACACACTGACAGTTGGAACGGGATGAGGCTCACGGCCCGAGAAAGCGAACGTGGGTAGCCCATTAGCCGTGGGCGTTCGGGGCGTTATAATAACCTTGTGAAATTAAAGTAGTAAAGAATGGGTCTTCTTAGAGAAGTAATGCCTGAACATAGATGTTCTTTCTAAATATTTGTTCGGTTAATCCTAGAGAGTAGTAATTAATGGTTGGTAAGACATACATAGTTTGGATATTATCGTCTGCTCACTTGGTCATTACCAGGTTCAGAAATAGAGTAAGCTCATGGCAGAGCAAAGAAAATAAAAAGATGAAAGCACATTCGGTAGGATCAGAAAGCACTACAAAAGTGAGGTTTGCGATTTGTTTATGCGAAAAGCAAAAAACGCAGGCTATAATCTCAAAACTGTTATATATGCATATTTTTAACATATGTTTGGTCGCTTTATTGTAAGACTTGCATTGTTTGTTTATGATCCTATATAGTACTAACTAAATTCTTTGTTCCTTTTTTTTACTAAGGGAGACAGAGACCAGGTTCAAAAACAGAGTAAGCTAAATGCAGAGAAAGCTCATGACAGTGCAAAGAAAATAAAAATACGATCTGAAAGCACTAAAGTTTAGGCGAAAAGGAAATTTTAGTGGCGAGAACCCCTTAGGCCACCTCCATCCATCAGAACTCCAAAAAGGTTCCTAATTTCTTTCATTTTTTTTAAAATAAAAAAAAATTAAACGAACCAATTGTGGATCGCCACGTGTTAGCGGGACTCACAAAGTAGTGTAAGAACCGATTCTTAATTTGGGATTTTTAGAACCGGGTTCTTAGGAAAAGTGGTGGGACCCACCACCTTTTTGGGTTAAGAACCCCCTAAGAACCCATGGATGGAGGTGCTCTTATATATAAACAGTTTTGTATACATAGTTTTATTTTGTATATATAAGAGACAGATCAACGCTAACTTCCGCTGGACAAAAAACATTTTAGTGGCATAACAATGTAAATACTTTAGTAATGAAAGAGTATTTTAAAGTGGCTGAGAAAGACTTAAATAGTGACACGTCAACTGGTATTCTTGTAAATAACTTATAAAAGCAAGGTAGGTAATCTCAATGTTCCTCTATTAACATATATATATAAGGGATATAATGTCAAAGTTGATATTTGGTACTCGCATCTTCTTTTTCTTGACACCACAAACAGATGATTTCGGAGGCTGAGAGGTTGACTGGAAAAATGGGTGACACATGGGAGTGCGACTTTGGGGGTTGGATCATTGACAAAGCTTTTGTCGGAGCTACATAGGAATGCGCTTGACCGTTGATGGAGCTTTCGCCGAAGCTACTAGAAAAACAGGTGAAGAAACTTTTAGAGATTGAGAAAAGTGACCGGAGAAACATGGGAGTTGAGCTTTTGGAGACTCTATTTTCAATGGAGCTTCTGCCGGAGCAACTGTAGAAATAAGGGAATGAGCTTTTGGAAGTCAATGTATAACACGAGTATGTTAAGATTCAAGAGTAAATCTCAACTTGTTTTACGATTCAATCTCACACTAAAGAACAACCTTACAATAGCACTCAAGAATCAATTGTATTCACTCGATAACAATTGCTTCTCTTGCGAATCCTCACACACGAGAATCGCCTCAAGGTCTAAACCTCCAATGCTAAAACAATGATCACAATTCGGGTGATGAATACAAATGAATCAATTACAATACTATATAACAGTCTACAGGACTGTAACTGCCAAATACTCTAATAGCGCCAGAGTCTTTCACTTCTTTATTGACTTATATCCATAAGAAGTTCCCTCCTCTTCCACTTGTTTCAGCACTTCCTCTGCTTCCATAATCTTCTTCCCTTGTTTCTTCTTGGAGTAGTACACTTGCATCAGTGTATTAATACCCCCCCCCTTCAACATTAAGCTTGTCCTCAAGCTTAAAGTCTGGAAACTCTCTGTTAAACTCCTTAGCCAATACCCAAGAGTCATCATGAAATGGTAATCCCTGCTACTTAATCAACCACTCTAACCCTCATGTCTCGTTATAATGACTAGCCAATATTGCCTCAGGTTGCACCAACACTTCTTGAAAATCATAACAAACTGGAGGCAACACAGAAACCTGATGCTTAGAACCCAACACACGCTTCAACTGAGATACATGGATAACCGGATGTATCTTTGACTCCGTCGGAAGACGCAAACGGTAAGTAGCTTTCCCGATGCGTTCTAGTATCTCATAAGGGCCAAAATACTTAGCAGACAACTTTTGTAGACTCTCCTTGCCACCGATTGTTTCATGTACGGTCTGAGTTTGAGAAACACCAGCATACCCACTTCAAAGTCAACGTCACGCCTATGCTTGTCTGCGTTGTTCTTCATCAACTGTTGTGCTTTGATCAAATGGTTCTTTGCGTCCAACAATATAGCGTCCCGAGTCTTTAACATCTTTTCCAACTCGAAATTGTCTGTAGACTTCTCCTCATACCGTAACAATGCTGGAGGATCACGGCCATACAACACTTTAAAAGGAGATGTGTTGAGAGAGGTGTGATGTGACGTGTTGTATCACAGCTCAGCCCAACTCAGAAACTTAAACCAACGTCTTGGATGCGAAGAATTGAAACAGCGAAGATAAGACTCCAAAGTCATATTAACCACCTCAGTTTGCCCGTCTGTCTGTGGGTGAAACGCAGTACTATAGCGAAGTTTGGTGCCTGCCAACCTGAACATTTCTTTCCAAAATAGGCTGAGAAAGATCCTGCCCCGATCCGAAACAATTGAGGGAGGAAACTGTGAAGAAGAATGACCTCAGAGATGAATTTCTTAGCAACATCAGAAGCTGTAAATGGGTGACTAAGTCCAATCAAATGTGCACTTTTAGACAGACGATCCACGAAAACAAAAATAACATTGATACCATGAGATGTTGGAAGACCTTCCACAAAGTCCATAGAAATGTCCTCCCATACAGCTGAAGGAATAGGAAGTGGCTCGAGTAGTCCCACTGGTGACAACGTGGATGATTTATGCACTTGACAGACCATACACTCTGCCACGTATCGCTGAACATATTTATGTAATCCTTCCCAATGAAATAGACGCTGAATGCACTTAACTGTTTTGAACACGCCAGAATGCCCGTCCAAGAGCCCATCATGATTCTCGAAAAGTATCACAGATATAAACTGAGAGGACTTAGGTATGACCAGTCTTCGTTTATACCATAGACGGCCCTCAATCATTGAGTAATTAGGATTTCCTGCTGTACCAATTATAACTGTGCAATGGTGTCCATAATACTATGATCTTGATCAATATCTTGATATAAATCCTGAATTTGTATCGCATAAGGTATAGTAATGGACAGAAATGATGTTGCACTTGTAGTCTCCGGTGGACAAGACCTTCTACTCAACGCATCCACTGCTTTATTCTTGATCCCCGGTTTGTAGAGTATATCAAAATCAAAGCCCATTAGCTTAGTCAACCACTTATGATACTCCATATCCACCTCTTTTTGCTCGAGTAACTTCAGACTCTTCTGATCCGTATGGACTAAAAAGTTACGCCCCTACAAATAGTGCTTCAACTTATGTACTGCCATGACCAGAGCCATAAGCTCTCTTTCATAGACTGGTTTTTGTTGTTCCTGTGGTGTCAACCCATGCTTGAAGAAGGAAATAGGTCTATGTTCCTGCATTAACACTGCACCCAAACCAAAACCCAAAGCATCTGTTTCTACGACAAACAACTTCTCGAATTATGGCAATGCCAAGACCGGAGCTGACATCATGACTTCCTTTAATCTTTCAAAAGCCTGTTGAGCCTTGTGTCCACTGGAATTTGCCTTTTGCTGTAATTGTGTCAGTGGTTTAGCTAAGACGCTATAGCCTTTGACAAACCTGCGATAATATCCTGTTAAGTGATGTAGCTTTTTATGTGTACTCTCAAATTAACAGTATGAACTACTTTTACTCTCTCATATAAGAGGTTCAGTGTAGTACTTAGGGGTCTAATCTATATGGACTCTAGGATTGTACAATAGACTCATTGTTATCGAATTAAAGCTAGACAGTATATGTTTATTAGCAAGCAGCGATTTCAGGATTGATTTGGTTTGTAAAGTGATATGGGATAAGTTTAATCCTTAAGTTGTTGTAGTACTTAAGGTGTCAATCCAAACTCTAGTGATTCTAAGCACTAAGAATACAGATCATTTGGCTTAATCTAAGTGCAATCAAATGAGGTTTGTTGTAGCAGGAAACAATGTGAAATGATCAAGTTTTAATACAAATTAAACAAAGAAGAACCAGTGGGTACTTAGGTAATCGATTTCAGGGTGGTAGTTCTAAATCAAGGTGTCTAACTTCAAACAAACATATCTTTCTATAGGCCTAGATCTCATTCAATATAGGTTAATCCACTTTCGATGGTAGAAACCCTTATGCAATTATGAACTGAACATCAACTTCCGTTCGTTTTGTTCACTCAAACATACATTAAGATTTAGTCTACTAGCCATCTAGCAATCTAAACATCAACTTCCGTTCGTTTTGTTCACTAGAGCAATACTAAGTTATTTCAAGCATTATGCAAACACTTTCGATGTCCTACAAACACTTAGAATCTAGATTAAAATGGCCAAAATCAATCTAGCATTAAGAACACTTAGTAAGCATAGAAATTTAAGCATTTTACCATTAGAACATCTTAACTCTTTTCTAACCACCCATTAATCTACCTAACCCATTGATCCTAAGGATGACTACTCACTAATCATTTTGTTTACACTTAATCCCATGATGGATAGAAGCATAATCAAGATGATATAATATATGAAAATAAGAAACAGAATGTAGATGAAGAGAATAGCTAAAGAAAACAAGACTTTATAACAGAAACTTCAAGAACACTTAAGAAATAGAACAATTGTTTTCAAACAAGAACTTAAAATAGAATGCAAAACAAGACTTAAAATGAAAGTGATAAACTCTATTAGACAGAAGAAGACTCAGAAGGAGATGGTGTGTTTTGCCATGGGGTTTGGGGTTCTATTTATAGGTGAAGAACAACCCACCCCCCATGTTACAAAGTTAAGATCTAGATCTAAAATAAAACACACTCATTGATGTTTCTTCCACTTTATCCCATTTGCACACACCTTTTGACCCTTTACAAGGCAAATGTAAACTTGGCTCTTCAGAAAAGGTAGAGAAAGTTAGGCCACTTGATCCACCAAACTCGTCCAGCACATGAAAAAGTGACACAGGCTGTCTGGATCGATCGATCTGTTTTTGCCCGAAACCAGATCGATCGATCCGTGTGTATTTCTTCGAGCACACATTATATTCAAAGGCCCGATCGATCGATCCATTTTTTTCGTATAAATGGATCGATCGATCCATGTCCAAATCGATCGATCTGGATTTCGGATCGATCGATCACTTTTCCCATTTGCTCTCGGCTTTCTTGGATCGATCGATCCAGTTTTCCATCAAAAACGGATCCAGCGATCCATGTCTCTTTTTGCTCCTTTTGTGTTCTAATCATCTCCAAAACTCCAAATAGCTCATCCAATACCTACAAGACGCAAATGTACATGTAATAGACTCTAAATGCAAATAAATTTAAGGTTAATGCATAAAAATATATGAAATAACAAAGCTAAAATTATGCAAAATCACAACATATCAACTCCCCCACACTAGTCCTTTACTTGTCCTCAAGTAATTTAATTAAGATCAAAGGGATAGATAATGAAAATGGGAGCTAAGAACTAAGGTATACAATTCCTGAACTCATAGCTTTACACAAGTTTACGGATCCTCAATCGATATTACTTCACAACCAACTCTCACATTCAATTAAGCATAAGCTAACAAGGTGAATTCTTGCAAATGGAAACTTGATCTCGATCATTTGGCTTGGTAAGTGAAATGGTTTAATGAGCATGTAAGAGGGGTTCAAACACATTTATTTTTAGTGGCTTACACTCAAAAGTAGGAGCATGATCATTATGCAAAATCAATCTAAGAAAAGAGGCAACTTATGCATACATTGATTGTTCTTATTCTTCCCTTTTTCCTAGATGATCTTCAACTCTACCCTTTTTTCTTGGTGTTAATTTTCGAAATATTATATCATCCCAAAGACGTTAAGATCACTCTTTTTACTCATCCAGTGAACTCTTTCTTATCTTTTTTCTTTTGAACCAACTAGATACTGATTTTCTTTTTCTTTTGTTCATTCTTTTCTTTTCACTCCTTTGGTTCATCTCTTTCACTTATCATACCCTTTTATACCCAAGATAGATTTTTGTAAAACAATACCAGACTTCCCAACCTAATTGCTAGCTCTCAAGAGGTTTTATAGCTAGCCCAACATAAGAACAACCAATGTCGCCTCTAATACTCTCAAGTTTTTGTACATGACAAGCTATCAAAAGAGACCTCACTCAACAAATATGATTAGGCTTCAAAGAATGGTAAGGGTTTTAAGGGTAAGGAGGTGCCATTTGGGTTGTCTAAGAATGGTAGAAGGATAAAATCAAACCCAAATGTTTATGATCCATGATCAAGTATACAAGTACCCATAAGCAAGAAAGATTAAGTTCATTTAGCTTTAAGTTCATTTGGAGTTGGTTTCAAGAAGAATGTCAAATCTCACACAAAAACAAGTTTCAAGAAGAGTTTCAAGGTTTGTATTCCTCGTAAGGTAGGCTCCCAATGCATGAATGCAATCTAAATGCAAATATATATATATATTTTTTTTTTTTTTTTAATTTTTATGTGTTTTTTATGGAAATAGTTAATGAATAGGTAAACTCTCCCCCCACACTTACTTCACACAGTCTCTTGTGTGAGAGCAATGTGAAAGAAGAGGACTAGAAGAAATAAACATGAAAGCTATATATTTACAATAGTTGGAGAGACACTTAGCTAATTGGAGTTGCTGGATGGAGTTGGATAATTCTAACACTTGTTGTTTTGGTGGATGGTATCTTTCTTCTTTGATTTAGTGGACATCCTTCTTCCTTGATATGGAGAGTCATCTAAAAAAAATATCAAACACACTTATTAAACACACAAAAGAAAACCACACAAATAAAACAATTATATATATAGGGATAGACATGGGACTTCCTCCCAAGTGAGCTCGTTTTAAGTCTCTAGCTTGACTTCCTTTTTCTTTGGATCAGGCCGGTTTTGGATCGGAAAGTGGAATTGAAGTTCCTCCCTCCTCTGGTGTGGCTGCCATGTAAATCCTGAGCTCCTTGGGGAGTGGTTTAAGGTCGACTTTGGGAGCCTTGAGTTCACTCCAATCATCCTTTTTGACAGCGACCGAGGCGACATGTTGATCAGTTTGTGGCAGTTCCAGGAACATGCCTTTGTCGACTAACTCTTTATGGGAATTGAGAAGCTTCTGATACTCCAAGCTCACTCCATCTTCAATGAGCTGAGCCTCTTTGTTTTTGGTGAGAGCATGTTGTAGGGAGTCTTTTAGTGCTAACTCTTCTAGGTACTCATCAGCAAGGGCTTCCATCTCATCAATGTAGAACATCTGCCCTTCAATGGTGGGTTTCTTCATCACGTCCTTGATGTCAAAGTGAAGAGTGTTTCCCTCCCCCAGGTGAAGAGCTATCTTGCCATCTTTCACATTCACAACGGCTCCAGCAGTGGCTAGGAATGGTCTTCCAAAAATTAGGGGATCTTTAGGCTCTTCATCCATCTCCAAGACCACAAAATCGGTAGGGACCACATAGTCCCCAATTTTGACTGGAAGATCTTCCAAGATTCCTATGGGGAGCTTCACAAAGCGATCAGCCAACACCAATGATATCCTACACTTCTTGTATTGTGTAAAACCTAGCTTCTTTGCAACAGAATGAGGCATAAGGCTTACACTTGCTCCCAAGTCACACAAACATTTTTCAAAGGCCAATGGACCTATGGCACCTGGCAAGGTGAAGCTGCCTGGATCTTCTAGCTTCCTTGGTATGGATAATCTCTTGATGATGGCACTGCACTCGTGAGTAAGGACCGTCATGCCCTCCAGTTCTTTTTTCTTCTCAGCTACAGCATCTTTCAAGAATTTGCTATATTGAGGAACAAGCATAAATGCATCAATGATTGGCATTGTGATCTGCACTTCACTCATCTGTTTCTCAAAGAGTGCCTTGTACTTCTCTAGCAGCTGCTTCTTGAATCGTCCCGGAAAGGGTAACTTTGGCTCATAAGGAGGTGGAATGAATGGAGTTGGTTTGGTGGTGGTAGTAGCATCATTCTTGTTCTGAACTGGTTTCTCTTCTCCCACCTTTCTCTTTCCTTTGGCTTCCACCATTTTCTCCATTATCTCCTCATCTGTCTTCTCATCTACAATGACCACTTCATCATCAACATTAATGGCGACCTCCCCACCTTGATTCTCATCATCCTTGAGGAGAATTTTCCTCGGTAGTTGCCTTCCACTTTTTGTGTGATGGAATGCATTGTCTCCTTAGGGTTTTGCTCTGATTTTCCAGGGAGTGATCCCATAGGACGTTGTGAGGTGGGGGCAAAGCAAGCAAACCGATTCTCCAAGTTCTGGATTTTGGTGTTGAGCTCGCAGTAAATCCCTTCAATTCGTGAATTCATTTTCTTCAGTTCATCTTTGATCTCCATCTTAGTTGAAGTGGTAGATTCAAGTATTTGCTTGAGCATTGTCTCAATACTTGTGTTTTGTTGTGGTGGTTGTTGATGTGTTGTGATTTTGCATAGTTTTAGCTTTGTATTTTCATATATATTCATGCATTAATCTTACATTTATTTGCATTTAGAGTCTATTACATGTTCATTTGCATCTTGTAGGTGTTGGATGAGCTATTTGGAGTTTTGGAGGTGATTAGAACACAAAGGGAACAAAAAGAGACTTCGATCGATCGATCTGTTTTTGATGAAAAACTGGATCGATCGATCCAAGAAAGCCGAGAGCAAATGGGAAAAGTGATCGATCGATCCGAAATCCAGATCGATCGATTTGGACATGGATCGATCGATCCATTTATACGAAAAAAATGGATCGATCGATCGGGCCTTTGAATATAATGTGTGCTCGAAGAAATACACACGGATCGATCGATCTGGTTTCGGGCAAAAACAGATCGATCGATCCAGACAGCCTGTGTCACTTTTTCATGTGCTGGACGAGTTTGGTGGATCAAGTGGCCTAACTTTCTCTACCTTTTCTGAAGAGCCAAGTTTACATTTGCCTTGTAAAGGGTCAAAAGGTGTGTGCAAATGGGATAAAGTGGAAGAAACATCAATGAGTGTGTTTTATTTTAGATCTAGATCTTAACTTTGTAACATGGGGGGTGGGTTGTTCTTCACCTATAAATAGAACCCCAAACCCCATGGCAAAACACACCATCTCCTTCTGAGTCTTCTTCTGTCTAATAGAGTTTATCACTTTCATTCTAAGTCTTGTTTTGCATTATATTTTAAGTTCCTGTTGAAAACAATTGTTCTTAGTATTATTAAGTGTTCTTGAAGTTTATGTTATAAAGTCTTGTTTTCTTTAGTTATTCTCTTCATCTACATTCTGTTTCTTGTTTTCATATAATATATCATCTCGATTATGCTTCTATCCATCATGGGATTAAGTGTAAACAAGATGATTAGTGAGTAGTCATCCATAGGATCAATGGGTTAGGTAGATTAATGGGTGGTTAGAAAAGAGTTAAGATGTTCTAATGGTAAAATGCTTAAATTTCTATGCTTACTAAGTGTTCTTAATGCTAGATTGATTTTGGCCATTTTAATCTAGATTCTAAGTGTTTGTAGGACATCAAAAGTGTTTGCATAATGCTTGAAATAACTTAGTAATGCTCTAGTAAACAAAACGAACGGAAGTTGATGTTTAGATTGCTAGGTGGCTAGTAGACTAAATCTTAATGTATGTTTGAGTGAACAAACGAACGGAAGTTGATGTTTAGTTCATAATTGCATAAGGGTTTCTACCATCGAAAGTGGATTAACCTATATTGAATGAGTTCTAGGCCTATAGAAAGATATGTTTGTTTGAAGTTAGACACCTTGATTTAGAACTACCACCCTGAAATCGATTACCTAAGTACCCATTGGTTCTTCTTTGTTTAATTTGTATTAAAACTTGATCATTTCACATTGTTTTCTGCTACAACAAACCTCATTTGATTGCACTTAGATTAAGCCAAATGATCTGTATTCTTAGTGCTTAGAATCACTAGAGTTTGGATTGACACCTTAAGTACTACAACAACTTAAGGATTAAACTTATCCCACACCAGTTGTGATGAGCTGGCTGGTCCTTGAGTATACTGGTTGCTTTTGTTGTTGAAGCCGGGTGGGTATGTTTGCTTTTGTTGATATCCTCCTTGTTGATTGTTGTATGGTGGCTTTTGCTGGTAGTTGTTTTGGTAGTGCTGGTTGTTGTTGTAGTTTCCTTGGTCTCTTGGTTGGTAAGGAAAGTTTGGATCTTTCTTGTACCATGCACCATTGGCATTGATGTAGCACACCTCTTCTTCATTCAACATTTGAGTAGGGGGTTGGCCTTGGTTTCCCACATAGTTGGCTTGTGCATGAGTGTTTCTCTCCTTGAGAAGCAGGTCCATCTTCTCTTGTAGGGCCTTTAGTTCCTTCTTTGTGGAAGCATCTTCATTTGCTCCCCCTCTGTTGTGCCTATCGTACTCATCATTGTATATTGAGTCACTGTGAGCCATGTTCTCGACCAGCTCCCAAGCATCTTCTTCAGTTCTTCCCAAGTAGTGACCATTGCTGGCAGTATCTGGGCGGCTTCTATGAGTAGGTAAGATACCTCTATAAAATATGTTGAGTAGGTTAGTCTTGTTGAACCCGTGGTGCGGGCATTGTGCTTGATACCCTCTAAAACTTTCCCATGCTTCACCAAAGCTCTCTAGATGCATCTGCTTGAATCCTGTGATGTCACTCCGTAACTTGGCAGTCCTTGCATTTGAGAAAAATTTGTTGAGGAAAGCTTCCGTGCATTCTGCCCAAGTGTTTATGGAGTCACTTGGGAGGTTCTTCTCCCATATGTGTGCCTTTCCTCCAAGTGAGAATGGAAACAATCTCAGCTTCAAAGCATCTTCTGAAACTCCATTGGTCTTTGTGGTGTCACAATATTTGTTAAAGTGATGCAAGTGATCTATTGGATCCTCCAAGGGCAGACCATTGTACTTGTTTCCTTCTATCATGTTGATTAAGCTTGCCTTGATTTCGAAGTTGTTGTTTCCCACAGCTGGTGCACGAATTCCCAAGCTACTCCCATGGATATGTGGCTTATCAAAGGTGCCAATGCCTTGTGGTTGGCGGATTTGATGTTGTGGCCTAAGGTGTGCAGCTCCTTGACCAGGTCCTCCTTGATCAGCTCCAAGAGGGACTCCTTCGTTGTGTTGTCTATGATCATCAACTCCATAGACACCTTCAGGTTGGTTTGGGTTCCTCTCCATTTCCAGCCCCAATCTATGCAAGTGGGCTTGCTTTTCTCTTTCTCTTCTCTGTCTTCCCAACTCTCTTTCTAAGGCTTTGATGTTGTCTACTCGTGGTGCAAGATTTGTTGAACCCTTGCTTCTTAAGTTCATGCACCTGTCATCCAAAGAGAGATGAAGATAGAGAATTAGTAAATTTAAAATGAAAAATAAGACTTAGTCTCAAGTAATGACCAAATCCTAATGTCAAAATCAAAACTAGAGAATGGCAACGGCGCCAAAACTTGGTGTAGGTTAAGTTTAATCCTTAAGTTGTTGTAGTACTTAAGGTGTCAATCCAAACTCTAGTGATTCTAAGCACTAAGAATACAAATCATTTGGCTTAATCTAAGTGCAATCAAATGAGGTTTGTTGTAGCAGGAAACAATGTGAAATGATCAAGTTTTAATACAAATTAAACAAAGAAGAACCAATGGGTACTTAGGTAATCGATTTCAGGGTGGTAGTTCTAAATCAAGGTGTCTAACTTCAAATAAACACATCTTTCTATAGGCCTAGATCTCATTCAATATAGGTTAATCCACTTTCGATGGTAGAAACCCTTATGCAATTATGAACTAAACATCAACTTCCGTTCGTTTTGTTCACTCAAACATACATTAAGATTTAGTCTACTAGCCATCTAGCAATCTAAACATCAACTTCCGTTCGTTTTGTTCACTAGAGCAATACTAAGTTATTTCAAGCATTATGCAAACACTTTCGATGTCCTACAAACACTTAGAATCTAGATTAAAATGGCCAAAATCAATCTAGCATTAAGAACACTTAGTAAGCATAGAAATTTAAGCATTTTACCATTAGAACATTTTAACTCTTTTCTAACCACCCATTAATCTACCTAACCCATTGATCCTAAGGATGACTACTCACTAATCATTTTGTTTACACTTAATCCCATGATGGATAGAAGCATAATCAAGATGATATAATATATGAAAATAAGAAACAGAATGTAGATGAAGAGAATAGCTAAAGAAAACAAGACTTTATAACATAAACTTCAAGAACATTAAGAAATAGAACAATTGTTTTCAAACAAGAACTTAAAATAGAATGCAAAACAAGACTTAAAATGAAAGTGATAAACTCTATTAGACAGAAGAAGACTCAGAAGGAGATGGTGTGTTTTGCCATGGGGTTTGGGGTTCTATTTATAGGTGAAGAACAACCCACCCCCCATGTTACAAAGTTAAGATCTAGATCTAAAATAAAACACACTCATTGATGTTTCTTCCACTTTATCCCATTTGCACACACCTTTTGACCCTTTACAAGGCAAATGTA
The DNA here is from genome assembly GCA_905132765.1 of Moricandia arvensis. Taxonomy (NCBI): domain Eukaryota; kingdom Viridiplantae; phylum Streptophyta; class Magnoliopsida; order Brassicales; family Brassicaceae; genus Moricandia; species Moricandia arvensis. The sequence goes on along the minus strand of CAJHQP010002353.1, from coordinate 52,603 downwards.
AACTTGGCTCTTCAGAAAAGGTAGAGAAAGTTAGGCCACTTGATCCACCAAACTCGTCCAGCACATGAAAAAGTGACACAGGCTGTCTGGATCGATCGATCTGTTTTTGCCCGAAACCAGATCGATCGATCCGTGTGTATTTCTTCGAGCACACGTTATATTCAAAGGCCCGATCGATCGATCCATTTTTTTGGTATAAATGGATCGATCGATCCATGTCCAAATCGATCGATCTGGAATTCAGATCGATCGACCACTTTTCCCATTTGCTCTCGGCTTTCTTGGATCGATCGATCCAGTTTTCCATCAAAAACGGATCCAGCGATCCATGTCTCTTTTTGCTCCTTTTGTGTTCTAATCATCTCCAAAACTCCAAATAGCTCATCCAATACCTACAAGACGCAAATGTACATGTAATAGACTCTAAATGCAAATAAATTTAAGGTTAATGCATAAAAATATATGAAATAACAAAGCTAAAATTATGCAAAATCACAACATATCATAAAGACTTATGGGAATATTAGACTTAGGGGAAACTCTCAGGTAAGTTAAACTATGTAGACTTAATAGATGCTAGGGGTTTGATGAAGTGCGGTTCTCGAACTCATACTCTAAGGTTTAGGAGATCACTCTCGTGATTCTCAACTCAGTGTCGATCAATGGCCACTGCGTGGAGTCGATCGACGCTGCTACTAAACGGTTACAATTTTTGGTTTGATGTGTTCTCTAAACTTCTAATTCAACTCTCGTTTGTTACTAGTTTTTTAGATAATTTAAGTTAAGTTTCAGGGTTATAGCCAGGCTCTCGCTTGCGCTATTAAATCCTATAGTCTAGGGTTGAAGTTATCAAGTTCAACTCAGCATTAAGAAAAACTTAAAAAAGAACTAAATGATTACCCTAACAATACTATGTGATCAACAAGCCATTAGTACCCTCGAAGAACCCTAAATCTAACAACGAACTACTCTGACAAGATTATGAAAAACATAATAAATAACTGAATGAATTGCATAGAATAATAAGATAAGAGATAAAGAGAGTTCAAGATCGTCTATGGAGGACCCTATCCAAAACCGATCCGAAAAATCACGGTTTGGGTAGGAACCGAACCGATCGTTTTACTCTATTGGGTTTTTGTTGTGGAGGACTGTGGGTCTTGGACCCAACTCGATCCGAACCCGAGACGCGGTAGGGTACCCAAAATATCCTAAACTTCTACTATATATAAGATGTATACGGGTGGTTTAGTATCTTTTTGATATTACATGTATTTTTCGAAGTTTTTAGTTTGGGTTGTCGAAAATGATTTTGGGTTTCACTTAAATATACATTTTTAAAATTTGAATAATTGGATAAAGTTTGGTTTTTCATATTTTCGGATCAGATTTTAAATAAATTTTGGATATTTTAACGTATTTTTATGTGTTTTGAGTATTTTTGGGCTGGACGCAAAAGGATCCGAACCGAACCCGACCCGAAATCTAACCGAACCCGGACCGATAAATTCTAACTACCCTATCGGTTCTAACTATTTAAGACCCAAATTAACTCGGACCTGGCATGACTCGAACCGAACCAAAACCGATAAATTTTTGTTACCCTATTAATTCTAAATATCTATGACCCGAAAGGCCCGGATCTGACAATGTGACACCCCGACTCAGCATAGCTGAAATGGTCGGCGATATCACGACACTTGTTTCCAGCCACCACGAGGCCGAAACAATGTGTCTTTAGGATCCCAGGTCATCTTAGACAAAAACCCACTAATATGAGCAGAACCTAAAATGGGAAAGAAAGAGGGGCGGTGAGCATTTCGACAAAAGCTCAGTGAAGGAAGCTCCATGAGCTCCGAAATCATCACCCGACATTCACCACATATCATAATAAAAGCTCTACGTAGAACATCCAGTAAAGCAAGAACAATCAACAAGAAACGAGGATAAACCCCGACATGAGACCACACCACCTCGTTCGGTCTCCACATTCCTCATGCTGTCGCGGGAGAGCTAACCACATACGTTGTCTCCACGAAATCACGCTGACTATGCGAGTTCCACGCCTTCACGCAATCACGTTACCGACTTCTTTGGTTCTTGCGTGATCCGCCACCATGTTCATACGTTTCACGTTGTCTCCACGACATCGCGCTACTACGTTCTTCCTTTACACACATGTACACCGCTTGCCCGCTCCGGCGATGAATCATGCCAACTCACGCGATTGCCACATGATCCAACAAGAAACGATGCAACGCCCGAGACGAATTATGCACTTCCACCACGTTGCACCGGCACACATAGGCCCTATGCCTTTCTCTATATCATATACATCACCCACATATTCATGACCCTCATATACCATAACCCCAATCAATACAATTATCACACGCAATCCTCAAAACATTATTCAATCATGTTTTAACAACCTAGCAATAGATCTAAGTCTTTCACTCATTACAATACAATATATATGGATATATATAAGATATAGTTCATCTATCAAACAACTACGCGTATGCTTATAGATAACACGTAGATATGAATGATTTAGATAAATACTTCTACTATGAAGCGATAATGAAAGAAGGAAGGAAGAGATCACACCAGTCCTCACCTTGGCCTTAGATCTGCGGATGGAAAAGAGAGAAGAAGCAGATCTGAAGCTTACATTGTTCTCCAAACCAGATCTACAAAGAAGCGGGTAGGTGCTACCACCAAAGACCCATGATAAGAGATCTAAGATAAAATAGAAGAAGGAGATGAAGATCACGAGAACTAGGGTTCTTTACCTCACCAATGACCAGATCTAGAAAGAAGACAAGGCAGATCTAGACAACAGAAGAGATTGGTTCATTAATATCTCCAACGGCTTGGCTCCAGCGTTCAAGATACGGCAACCAACCAGGAGAAAGAGACACCGGCGAAAAAGAAGAGAGAGAGGTCAGCCAAGAGAGAACGACAGAGAAGAGGAAAGGAGAAAGAGACACCGGCGAAAAAGAAGAAAGAGAGAGGTCAGCCAAGAGAGAACAAGAGAGAAGAAAAAAGGAGAAATCTTGACGGCTAAGGTTTTCAGATCTCTCTGGAACTCTGCAGGGCTTCGCTCTAGTTTCTAGATGGGAGAAAAGAGAAGGAGAAGGCTCCCTTTGTTAAGAGAGGAAGGGGAAGCCTTAGAGTTTTCTCTACATGGGCCAGAATTAAAGAAGAGAAAGATGGGTTTTAATCCAATTTAACAAGGAAATAGAGAAGCCCACATACCGCCGGGACGAGATGTGACAGACAAGACTTGACCCGAACTCGACCCGCAGATCCGAATGCGCAGGCCTAGTAATGGTGAGCAATTGAGTGAAGTGGTCTTCTGGGCCTCACAGCTTTATTGGGCCGGTTCAACCTGAAGAAGAAGAAACAGACAAGTTGGGCCACGAGTGATAATTGAATTAATGCCCAAAGAAACAAGTCGTATATATATAGAAGGATGAGAAGAGAGGAACATACCTTCTATACATTCTCCCTCTTCTCCTCTCTGTAATCGTTCGCCATTGTTGACAAGATCAAGCTTCGGTAAGTACAATTGATACTATATTTCCAGGGCTCGATCCTGAAAAGGGGATGTACCGGGGTTATCTATGAGAATTTGAATATAAGATTAACTTAAGTATAATAAAAGAGCACTAAGGAGAATATTAAGAGATCGTAGAGAACATGGAGAAGAGACAATACATTTTAATTCTCTCCAAGTTTTACAATGGTGGATACAAAAGATTATAAATTGATTTAATTTTTTAGAGAAACCAAACAAATTGGTCTTAAATAAACTAAATTACAAGTAAATAGCGAGGTTATTGTTCACTCGAGCAAGTATTCACCGAATTACTATTTACTTTAACACTCCCCTTCAAGCTTAATCATGAATGAAGATTTCGAAGATCAATTTTGGAACCATGAAAATCTACTTCATTAAAAACATGAATGTGAAAAATCATTTGGGACAAAACCATACGTATGAAAAAAGAGTAGAGAATTTATATTTTAAGGACTTGCAACTAATATAGGTCTATGAGTCCAAGCTTCGAATGAATGAACTCATAAACTTTGGTGCTAGCTTCTTTGGTAAAGATGTCAGCTAGTTAATTTGAGCTACTTGTGTAGTACGGTAGAATCATTATTTGGTTCACCATTTGTCTCACTTTATGATTGTCCACTTCAATGTGCTTGGTTCTCTGATGAAACACAGAGTTTGATGCAATGTAAATGGATGATTGATTGTCCCTGTGCATGGTGACTCGGTCAGGTGATTCAGTTCCCAAGTTATTGAGAAGAGTTTTGAGCCAAATAAGCTCATTGGTGAGCTTAATCATGCTTCTATACTTAGCTTTTGCGCTTGAACAAAAGACCACTTCTGCTCCTTGCTCTTCCATATGAAAAGATTTCCTTCCTTCAATAAATATGCAATAGCCTTTTCTAAACTTTCTGTCCACTCTTTCTCCAACTTAACCAGCATCAAAACAAACAACAATTTCTGAACTCTCATTGCATCCCATCTGAATATTTTGGCCTAGAGCTCCTTTAAGATACTTGAGTATCCTGTTTACCATATTCCAATAATGCATCTTGGGAGTTTGCATATGTTGGCTCACCTGGTTCACAGCAAAACAAATATCAGGTCGAGTGTTCATTAAATATATCAACTTACCAATCATCCATTGGTATTGCTTGACATCCTTAAATGGCTTATATTCGATCTCCCCCTTTCTTATAACTTTATACCCTTCAAGGGTAGCTTAGCTGGTTTTGCTCAAAGCGTTCCTGCTTCAGACAATAAATCAAGTGTGTACTTCTTTTGAGATAAGAAGATTCTCTCTTTAGAGCGATACACGTCTATCCCTAAGAAGTAATTTAGTTCAGTAATGTCTTCTATATCAAAACATATTTGAGAAATGCCTTAGTGTCTTGAATACTCACCTTGTCATTCTTTTATACATGAGAATGACAATTATACATTATTGCTTTGTAGATTGAAGAGAGTGTTGTCATCCTTTGACCTCTTGAACCATCTATCTTTGAGAGTTGTGCTCAGCTTATGCTACAAAGCTCTAGGAGACTACTTCAACGCATATATGGCTTTCCTATGTCTAATAACTTTTCTTGCTGCAACCATATTCTCAAGACCAGGTGGGGGAGTCATGTACACTTCATCCTCTAGTTCACCTTGTATGAATGCATTCTTGGCATTCATCTGCCAAAGCTCTCACTCAAGGTTGCTAATGAAAGAAAAAAAACATTACAGTCTTGTCTTATGCTGCTCTATATCCCATTACTCATGTATTTAATGGTCATTACCCATTTAGAACTAACAACTTTCTTGGATTTAGGAAGGTCCGCCTCATAATAAGTATGGTTGTGTTTCATGGCTTTGATTTCGTCACCTACATAATCTCTCTAGAGTTTATGTTCCATGGCCTCCTTATATGTCTTCGACACATGTTCTTGGTCCAATTTTCCAATAAATAGCTGATGTTCAATAGGAACATGAGCTAGGTAGCAAACCGATTTTATAGGATGGGATACTAATTTATTGTTGTAGTAGATACTAGTGTCCACCCATTTGGATGGCTTCTTAACCCTTGTACTCGTTCTCAAAGGTTGCTCTTTTTCGTGCTCTTGTTCTTCCTCAAGCTCTTGTTATGCCTCTCAAACATATCTTGTTCTTCATCTTGAACATGATTAATACATGTTCCATTTACCCTATAGCTACTACTACTATCTCAAATAAGAGATTCAGTTGTAGTACTAGGGTTCGAATCCACAGAGAGCGAGGACACACAATAGATTTGATAATCAACTCAGTTATGCTAAGAAATTAAATAAACTTTAAGAACTATAAAATCAGAATGAGATGGTTGTAAACAATTAAGAAAAATAGCTAAATCTAGGGTTTTCAGGTAGTGAACTATAATGGATATAAGCCAAGGGATTTTCAATCATAGAACATAAATTTAAAAAGTAAAAGTATAATTTAAATCTATCTATGGCTAAGCTCAAAGTCTAGAATTTTTGTATGCAAATTCGAAATGACCATAGATCGATGGTATGCAAACGGCATTGCTCGATGGCTTTCTTACTCAAGCATTAAACGATCGGATTCGATAAGTTCACTTAGAATTAGTAGACTAATGTCTCGATTATCTCTAGCAACTTAAAATCAACATGATTAGTTCATGTAACGATCCTACTCTCGCAGATATCATTTATCCTAATATCAGGGTTCTAGTTAGCTACTCAAGAACACAAGCAATAAGCACAATACTGATGATAGATCTAATAATCATCCTAGCAGTTCTATTATTTGATTAATCTATCAAAACCAATAGTAAACCCTAAATGTAACAAGAGATCTACGTAGACATAACTAAGCAGAACATAATTATAAACATAAAATAATGCATAACATTAGGGATAGAAAACTGGGGTTCGAATACAAAGCTTGAAAGAAGTCTTGATCTTCTCCCCAGATATTACTACGTTTGCTATGAAAATCTCTAAACTTGTAAAAGAGCTCTCTTTGCATAAAACACAAGCAAATATAATATAAACTAGGTAAAACTCATCCAGGGGCAATCTTGTAATTTATGTGACTTGGGCTTCAATTTGATATTCTATGAATTAGGCTTCTGCGTGTTGACCATCGATCGACGGAAAGGGTGCATCGTCGATCGAAGCAACTCTCTCTCTCTCTCTCTCTCTCTCTCTCTCTCTCTCTCTCTCCTCGTACATTTCTGATTTTGACCAGCTACGAGGTTCATCTCTCTCTCTCTTTGAGCTCCAGAAAACCTCATAATCTCTATAATGCTCCAAAATGCACCTGGACCTGAAAAGAATCTAAAACACATCCTATACAGACATAACAAACTCCAAATAGAGCCTACAACATGGTCTATAAGTAGTAAATATTTGGACGTATCAACTCCCCCAGACTTAACATTTTGTTTGTCCTCAAACAAAACAATGGTAAACCTGTGGAAGATGTTTGAAAACACATGGACTCACGAAATCTCTAGCTCATCATTTTCACCTTTACAATGTTGCAATTACATCAAACAAGTGTCCATCTTAGAGAGACTTTATATACCTTATTCTAGTATAAATACCAAATTCATTCTACCAATAGCTTAGCAAATACTAGTCTTACTCCCCCCCCTCTACTAACCTTATTTCTTGCATAACATAAAGATGTAACCTCTACCTTGGGAGTATCGATCAGAGGACACATGCAAACTTACCCTTGCAAGTATTTGAACACACAAGTAGTCTTCTCTGATCCCTTTCTTTATATTTTTTTATACAAGTCCAATGAATCAATCAATGATGTTCATACAGTCCATCTTGTTCATCTTTCTTTTTCTTTTCTCTTTTTTTTTTTAATTTTCGACAAGGTGTAGGCAAATAATGGGGTCACAGGTAATTCACTTATCCTTTGCTTCCACAATATATGATCATTCCTTTATGAATTAGAATAATGGGGTCATAGGTAATTTACCTACCCCTCCACAACTTTCAGGAAATGATATCAATCTTTTATATATATAGATGCCAAAGAGAGAGTGAGAAGGGAATCAGAAGCACACAAACTTTTACTTTCCAAACTTGCAAGAGGAATCCGATCCAATATATGCCAAACCCCAAAGCAAGCAATTCAGTATTAGGTTGGAGGTTAGCTTCGGTTCCTTCAAACCTTCTAAGCAAGTGTGATATAGTGGCATGATGATCCACTTTGGCATCTCTAGTATTCTCTGCAGTCAACAAATCTAAAATGGTGCTATGGAATAAGTAGATAAATAAGTAAATATTTAAACTGAACATAATCCATTTCTTGATTTAATAAAACACATAAGAATAAAACAAAAAATGGAAAGCAATATCAGTAAACTCCCCCCCATAATTAAATAACACTGTCCCCAATGTTATCATGTCTCGGTTAAGTGAGGAAAATTAAATCATAAGTAAAAGCTTAATGAAAAATCGATAGTAGACTTTGTAGTGAGTCTCGACAGATGGTAAGGGATAGGTGTCGACCGATGGTTTACCACTGTCGTCGACCGATGCCAGTTCTCAATCTCCCTGTTTTTTTTATCACTGCACATAAAGAAAAATACGAAAAGTAAAATCATGAGAATAAAATAAATTTAAAACATACCTAATAGTGGGTTGCCTCCCACTCAACGCTTGGTTATAGTCTTTAGCTTGATGTGTAGCCTGTATTGATTAAGATGGGTGTAGAGTGTCACTTGTTGGAAAATAAGTGTCCACATCTTCTTTGCTCATCTGAAATCAGGTACCAACGAAGCTTCTAATGGCTTCTCCAGCTCTGGTTCTTTGGTGTCCATGTTCTCCTTGGTGATCTCAATTTGACTCATCCTCTCCTGAAAGTTGTCAATGTTTTTGTGTAACCAGCCAATCCTGATATTTGTGGATATGGATATGTCATCCAATCTTCTGGAGATATCTTACATCATCATGTCTTAAGATGCATAAACTCCATCAAGTTTATCTTCTAACAGCTTCTTAGTTACCAGCCTATGTCTAAATGGTCCGTGTTAAGCATCGATCGATGGTCGTGCTTTTCCGTCGATCGATGGTGCTTTGTTTTCTCCATTCGCATGCTTTCTCTAAATCATCTGATAAGTTGAGTCCATCTTTTGCTTCATCTCTTCCATGCACGTGGTTAACCAGATGATATTGTTGTTGAATGGGTAATAGATATCATCAATCCTCTTGTAATACTCATCGATCAACATCTCTTGTGCTCTGTAGATTCCTTGTACCATGTCATCTACTTCTGCTCTGCTGTAGTAGTCAACTGATGGTCTGGTCTCCTCAAAATTCTCTGGTGGTAAATGCAGATGAGTGTAGCCAACCACTTCTTCTCTTTGGAGAATATTTTTTATGTTTTCTTCGGACACGTTGATGATTCTTCCATCTATGTCTCGTGCATTGCCATCTTCATCTCTGTAAATTCTATAATCATCTCTGGTTTACCAAAAAAATCGTCTTCTAGATGGATCTAACACTTCAGGTTATGATCTGTAACCGGCTAAGTCTTTTGGAAGGTGAGTGTCGATCGACGGCATCAGTGTTGCGTCGATCGATGCCTTATTATTATCTGCAGGGTTGTCATGTTGCTTTTGTCTAAAGAGATTTCTTGATCTGTTGGCCATTGCGAGTATGTCTGCTACATCCTCCTTGGATACATTGAGAAGTTTTCCATACATTGCTCGTACATATCCTTCTGGATCCCTCATAATTACAAACTCATCTGGTCTGAGATAACCATAATCTTCATCTTATTCTGCCAGATTAGCACCGATCGATGGTGTTGGGGCACAGTCATTCGATGTCACGTTTCAGGTTCCATTGAATCCTCTGAAATTTCCAGCCTCCTCTAGTGCAATAGCATGGTATTCGATTGCTTCTTCTTAAAGATAGAAAGTGTCATAACCTAGGTTAGCCATGTCATTCCCTAGGCCAGGGTCGTTGATCGATGTCAAGGGTGGGTGTCGATCGATTGTTGATTAGCAACATCAATCGATTGTATGGGATTGGTGTCGATCGATGCTCCTTCATCCGGCTCTTAATCTTGCTTGAAATCGCAGAAACACGTGGCCAAAAGTCTTGGTTCATGAACCAAATCAATAAGAGCAGTCTTGGTTCTAGTTTGGACAGGTTCATAGTGATTAGTTTGATCAATAAGAGATAGATACAACATGTTTGTTTTCATGTTGCATACTGCTCCTACCGTGGCCATGAAATCTCTTCCAAGTAGCAAGGATGAATTTTTCTTCACTTGGACGTCCAAGACAAGAAAGTCTACAGGATATAGGGCATCACAATTTGCACTTGGAAGTCTTTGACTGTTCCTCATGAATTTACCTTAGAGCAATCCACAAAAATGAATGAATCACTAAAGGTTCCACCTTTAAGTTGAGCACCTCTTCCATGGTTCTTGGCATAATGCTTACTGAAGAACTGGTGTCACAGAGTGCATGAGGGTATTCATGTCCCATGATGTTGCAGGGAACTACAAAATTTTGAGGGTCGCTTCTCCTCTTTACTTAACCCTATGCTTTATCTTCTCCCTCAAATGATTAAACATTCTTTCAATGTCTTCATCAGTCACCTTGGTTTCTCTGAAGAACATCCACATTCTTTGAGTATATTAAGCTTCCTCAAATGGGGTTGCTAAGGGGATTCTAAGGACTCTCTTGGTAAAGTTATCTATCTCTTTCTCATAGCTTTCCTTCTAAGTGCTTAGGGATCTTTTTCTTTCTTCTAGTATGTCCATACATAGCTTTCTAAATTACCGTAGAGACTGAATATTATTTGTCTTTTTGGGTTTGGATTGGGCAGGAGTTGAGTTCCTATGAGTATATATAAGTCTCAGGTCTATGCTTGGCAACCGACATACTTCTGTTTGATCCTTTGTCGACCGATGGTAGGGTCCGACTGTCAATCAATGTCCATCTCTTCGTACTCGGATTCTTTAGGTACCATCGATCGATGGTTAGCTTTGGCTTTCGATCGATGGTCGTTTGAGCAGGGCATGGGATTCTCACGAATTTCTTCCTACTGATGTCTAATCTCTTCCACAACTTGCCAAAAATCATCATCAGTGATGCTTTTGTCCAGCCTTAATCTTTTCCTTTATCAAAGCTTCTTGTCTTCTCACAGCCTCATTGGTCTAAACAAATTGAGTCTCTAGCTTCTTTAGATGTGTGTTGCGAGCTTTAAATTTTGTCTTGAGATTGGTATAGACAACATCAATCTTTCCATTTAAGTCTATTGTCATCTTCTCTTGCTCCTCCATAACCTAGTTAATCATGGCTTCAATCTTGTTGTTGTAGGGTCTCTGCTGCTGTGATCCTTGGTTGTAGCCACCTCTCTAACCATTGCATAAGAGTTTAAGTTGCTCTGGTTCCTATATCTCTGGAATCTATTTCCAACAAAGTTCACATTTACTTCTTCACCTTTCTCATTGTCAGATTCTATAGCTTTTACACCTTTTGTGAAGCTAACTTGCTTCTTCAAAAACCTCTGAACACTATCCAACTTGGATTTTACTTCTTCCATCTGATCCTTGGTAAGTGTAGAGGCTGATTTTCTCCTCTCATGATCATTGTTCTTGGTGCTGTTACTAGCTGCCAAATTCTCTATCAATCTGGTTACTTCTGCAGAATTTCTAGTCCAGAAATTTCCCTGATTGACTGTGTCTAAATACATCTGGTATGACAAATCAATACATCTAAAGAAAGTGCTGAGAAGTTGCACTCCATTGAATCCATGGTGTGGACAATATCTTTGGTAGGATTTGAATCTGATCCAGAAGTTTCTGAAAGACTCTGCACGCTCATGTGTAAATGTAGCAATTCTGCTCCTTAAATCCTCAACTCTAGCATCTTCAAAGAAATTACGCAACAAGGCGTTTTTGATTTCTGTCAAGGATGTACGAGATCTTGGTGGTAGCTTCTTAAGCCAATATGAAGCATCTCCAGCAAGCGAATATTTGGAGAGCTTGCATAGATGATAGTCCTCAGAGACTCCATTAGCTTAATAACAAACACAATTTCCTCAAATAGTTCCAAAAAATCAATAGGGTACTCATGGGAATGTCCATGAAATAGTGTATGTGCCACAAGTGTGAAATAAGCTAGCTTTAACTCAAAATATTTCCTCTAGAAAGATTGAGGACGAATAACAGATTTGTTGGCGTAGAATTGATCTGGACGGTCGTAGTCAGCCAACGTTCTTGGTTGAGCGGTCTGGGCTTCAGCCACAACAGCTTTTTCTGGTTCAGGAATCACAGTCCGCTGATCATTAATTCTTTGATCTGTTGCATTACGCAGATGACCTTCAAGGTCATACATGTCCCCTCTCTCATTCCTAGTCACGATCAGCATAGAAACCATCTCTGCTCGGAATCACCATCGATCAATGTCTCAGGAGTGGTGTGAATCGATGCCGACAGATGAGTATTGATCGACGAAGAAGTGTTGGCGTCGATCGATTATTGTCGCTTCTCATTGCGGATGTTACATCCGATTGCTACTGGGTCTAAGAAAACTAAGTATTTTTCCGTGTTGCTTCTGGTACTGCTTGGTATGCACCTGGAAGACAAAAAAAAGTTGGAAGTAAACTGAAAAGAAAACCTAGACAAAACTTGCAAAACAAATCTAATGGCGATCATATTTTCCCCGCAGCGACACCAAATTTGACATGTGCTCAAATTATCCTAGAGCAACAGATTACTCTCTCAAGTAAGAGGTTCATCTGTGGTACTTAGGGATCGAATCCAAAAACAGAGAAGGCGCACAATGGATATGATAATCAACTTAGTTATGCTAGAAACTTAAATAAACTTCAAGAACTAGAAAATCATGAATGAGTTGGTTGTAAGAAATTAAGAAAAATAGCTAGATCTATGGTTTCCAGTTAGTGAATTATAGTGGATAGAAGCCAATGGGTTTTCAATTATAGAAAACGAATTTAATAAGTAAAGATATAATTTATATCTATCTATGGCTAAGCTTAGAGTCTACAGCTTCATATGCAAATTCAAAATGATCGTCGATTAATGGTATGCAAACGATATCGATGGCTTTCTTAGTTAAGCATTAAACGATCAGATTCGATAAGTTCACTTAGAATTACTAGACTAGTCTCTCGATTATCCCTAGCAACTTAAGCTCTCATGATTAGTTCATGTAACGATCCTACTCTCGCAGATATCAATTATCCAAATATCAGGGTTCTAGATTGCTACTCAAGAACACACAACAAGCACAATACTGATGATATATCTAATAGTCACTTTAGCAGTTCTATTGTTTGGCTAATCGATCAAAACCATTACTACCCCTAAATCTAACAAGAGATCTACTCAAACATAGATATGCAAAACATAATCATAAACAAAAAATAATGCATAAGATTAGGGAGAGGAAATTGGGATTCCAATCGAAAGTTTGAAAGAAGTCTTGATATTCTCCCAAAAAATACTATGTTTGCTATGAAAATCTCTGAACTTTTAAAAGAGCTTTCTTTGCATAAAACCCAAGCAAAGATAATATAAACTAGATAAAACTCATCCAATGGCAATCTTGTAATTTTTGTGACATGGACTTCAAGTCAGGTATTGACCGTCGATCAACGGCAAGGGTGCGTCGTCGATCGACAGCTAGGGTTTGTCATCGATCAACACAACTATCTGTCTTGACTCATACATTGCTGATTTTTACCAGCTACAGGGTTCCTCTCTCTTTGATCACTAGAAAGCCTCATAATCTCTATAATGCTCCAAATGCACCTGAACCTGAAAAGGTTATAAAACACATCCTAGACACACATAACAGATTCCAAATAAGGCCTATAACGTGGTCTAAAAGTGGTAAATATTAAGACCTATCAATGATCATGGGACACTCCTCCTTGGTCATGACTAGATGAACCACATTCTTCTGATACTGGTTCTTCATGTGTGCCTCCCTCATGATCAAGGTGGATGTCTTCTTCAGCACTTGAGATTCCATAGGTGTTCCTAACCCCGATAGCTTCATCTTTCTCTTTGGATTGGCTGATCCCAAAACTCTCCAAAATGATTCTAAGGTATGTGTCTCGGTCCTAGGGTGGATGAGATAGATCCTTCAAGTTATCCCAATTCTTCTCATCATAGAATCTCTTGGTCTCCACAAACTTGACATCTCTATACACCCTTACCTTCCTTATTTTTGGTATGTAACATATCTATCCCTTATGAGTTATTGAATATCCAATAAACATAACTTTGATACTCTTTGCCTTAAGTTTATTTCTCTGCTCTCATGCGATCAAAACACAACGCACACAGCTAGACACACGTAAGTGACTAATAGATGGTTTAATTTTGTTCAATACCTCAAACGAAGAGACATCATTAAGAATTTTGGTAGGAATTTGGTTGACCAAGTAACATGCGGACACCACATTATCCCCCCCCCCCAAAAAAAACTTCTTTGGAACACTGCTGTGGAACATCATTCATCTAGCCATTTCCATTAAATGTATGTTCTTCCTTTAAGCCACTCCATTTTTTGTGGTGTGTATGGACATCTTGTTTAGTGAATTATCCCATGCTTCGCAACCATCTGAACTAGTCTGCTTCTATCGATCGATGCGGGTAAGTTGATGTCGATTGGTGCTATGTGATCACTGTAGATCGATACTCGAGTTCTGATGTCCGTCGATGTTGTACGTAAAGAAATTTCGGTCGATACGGTATAGGTGCTGTCAATCGATGCTTGTTCTCTTTCTTTGCAGATCGTGCGTTCGAGTTTGTCGGGGTCAGAGAAAAGTACTTCTTGCCCTTTATTGCTTCTAGTGTGTCTTTGGATGAACTTGATTACAGAGGAAAAAAATAATTAGTAACTTTGAATAGTAGTAACAACCCTAGACTAAATCCTAGAAATTAAATCTAATGGCGATCAATGCTCCCCGGCAAAAGCGTCAAATTTGATATGTGATGTTTTATTGTTCTAGCAGAGTATAAATATTATAAAAGATTAACTATCAAATTAACCCTAATCTTCACATACAAATAATAGTCTTGCCAAGAGAGATTAGGTGTAGTACTTAGGGATCAAATTCACACAGAGCAATGACACACAATAGATTTCTTATTTCTAAAGACTATACTAGGTGAATATATATCAGTGGTGAACGATTAATTAAGGAAATATTCCTTATCAAGAATTAGATATGCAATATGGAAATATACTGATAATGCAAATATGAAAATATTTTAATAATGCAAATATGTAAATATTTTAATAATGCAAATATGGAAATATACTAATAAACTAACTAAATATAAATGTAAATATGTTAGACCTAGGGTTTCAAGTTTAATTGATTAGGGAATAGGAAGCACATAAATGTAAATATTCTAAAACTCAAATTTAACTATTCTGATCTTTTTAACTCCAACACTCGTATGCGGCAAAAGAAAAGATCATCGATCGACGGCTAAGGCCTGATGTCAATCGACGGTGAAATCAGAAGGAAGTGTGAACGAGATTTGATAAGTCCACCAGACTTATTAGACCAGCTCTCGCATGCGCCTAACAATCTAGTTCAATGATGTCTATTCTGGCACATAACTTACTCTCGTAGTCTTCCATGTCCTACTTTAGAGATCCTAGTTAGCTACTCTATAATGCAAGCATGAAGCACAACTCAATTGATGGACATTAACTTAACCTAACAATCCTACTTTTGGGCTAATCCATGATTGCTATCATTCCACCCTAAATCTAGTTGATAACTACTGAGACATAATTAAAGTAGGAACAATAGTCTGAATATAATGCATAGATAAAATAATGGGGTTCCAATACAAATCTCCCTAATGAGTTATGAATCTTCTCCCCTAAAAACCCTAAAACTATAATAGAAAACTAGAACTCTTTGTTGCACTCTAGCCTCTCCTCTTTGTCTCATTACATAAGGCATGCATATAAAATCCTATAACTTACGTCAAAACTCGTCCAGGGCATTTTCATCATTTGTCTCTAACTTGGGCTTTGAATCGGCCATTTACAGTTTGGACGTCGATCGATGGCAAGTGTGCAGCATCGATCGACCTTGGTCTTTTAACATTTGTCGACGCATAGGTTGTGCCATCGATCGACGACAGTCTTGTACTTAGACTCCTCAAATTGTCAGCTACGAATTCTTCTCCTTTAAATGCTCCAAAAGCTCCAAGTATCTCCATATATCTCCAAAACGTTTATGGACCTATAAATACTCCAAAACATACCCTGGACACACATACTTGACCCTAAATAGAGTCTATAACATGGCGTAAAACTGGTAATAAACATGCTATATCAGCGTGTCTAGTCGCGGCGACTAGATAGTGTTCAATATCTAGTTGCCATGTGTGACTATACAGTGTTGATTGTCTAGTCGACTAGACGTTAAGTGTCTAGTCACCTATGGGCCACTAGACAATGTCTTCGTGTCTGGTCGCCCATTTGTGACTATACAGTGTATGCGGTTTTTCGTAGTCCTAAAACTTATTCTCTACGATTGTTCAGAATGAGTTTTCTTTGGAGGATAATCTTAGCAATCCTGGACATTGATTTTAAGATTATTGTTTATTACCCCAACAATCTTCATTGCCTTAAGCATACTGATATTCCATGGATTTTACCACATTTAGACCATGGTATAAGACCCTTTTAGAGTCGATTATATGTGTTTGAAGTCAGTTTTAGAGTGTTATCAGGTTCAGATACGTTTTGGAGAACTTTGGAGATTCTGGAGCATTTTGCGATGTAGAGCTGTGCAGATGCACAAGAAGTTTAGAAATTGGATGGAGACCTTCACGCGGTTAGTTTGAGCTCAACTATTTACAAAAGATAGAAATTAGATTTATCTTTTCAATGCCACCAGTTTGAGGTCAATCAAGATTCTAGAGTCAAAGTTATGCATGTTTTAATGAAGAGTGGTATGTGTTTCTCGCGAGAGGAAGCTGTCGAGATTAAAGGAGTGTCGATCGACAACACTTCTTTGGAGTCGTTTGACACTGATGCGAAAACACGGTCCAAGTCTATTTCAAGACCGACTAAGGCCCATAAGTCACCACATGCTTACAGAATTCCCCTAGCCGACTCAAGACTTAGTTTTTAAAGTTTTCTAAGCCATTGTTGACGGCTACACTTTCTACACTTTCTTTTATTCATTGTTTTAGGTTTGGAGAGAGATCAATTCTCCTTAATAGATTGATTGAAACTCTTTTGGTTTTATCACTGATTTCTTTATCAATTATTTTGAAATTGTGTTATTGATTTCATATCTGAGTAATCATCTTGTTAGATTTGCGGATTTCATGAGCTTAATGTCAAACTGATACACTAAAGAAAATATGAGAATTGGTAGCAGTTCACTTTAGCAAAAATTCACCAACTGCTACGAAAAATAGGAAATTGGTAACAACAACTCTATAGAAGCATTAAATTAATGCTAAGACGGAATTTTATTAAACAGAGAAACAAAATTCCCATATTTTGTTTACAGTAACACTTTTGTGTGAAATTTTTTTTTGTCCGCGTTACTTAGAAAAAAATACTTTGTTCAAAGATGAATTAAAATTTGATAATTCATCAAGGAAAAAAAAGACTACCAACCCTCTTTTTATTCAATTCAAGGGTTGAATCATTGTTAGATCTGAGTTTGGATGGCTCTCACGACTTAGGCTAACTCGATTGTGGGTTAGACATGAAGCGTTTCTTTGATTAATGATGATTTACAATGAAAGGTGAAGGTTATAAATGCTGGCGAAAGCTAGGTCGTCCGCCGTAAGCTGAACGTGAAAATGAATCGACTAAAACAAAGTAGATTCAGAAACCCTAATTTTAGTCGCCATCTGTGTATGTTTTTTGCCTTGGTCCCCTTCCTGTTGGCTCCCTCCTTCCCTTTTATAGGCGCTGTCCTCCTCGAGATGCCCTAGGTCAATCTCCTAAATGGGCTTTATTCAAACGGGCCAGATTCCCACGCCGTTGGGTTTCTTTCTTCTTTCAGTCGGTCCAGGGAGCCGATCCAATAACCGCTCCCGGCTGAAAGCAGTCTTAAAGGCGACGCGCAAACCGCTTGGTCGGAGCCGCGAGGCGAATCCTGGGGGCCTGATTCTAAATCTTATGGGCCAGGCCAGATATTTCTTGGGCCTTGTAGAAGGATTCAATCCACATCCTACAATAAGCCCCCCCCCAGTTCATTGATGATTGGTGTTGCTGGTCTCGATGGATTCATAAATACTGGTTCGAAAATAGATGGAGTGGTGCGGCAGAACGGCTCAGGATGCTTTGCATCTCTTCGGTTTCGTCAAACAACTTCCCCGGGTGCCAGGTCGTTTTCTTGTCGGATGGATTCAAAGACGTATTCACGCAATGAACGTTGAAGGATTTTTTTCTGGGGAGTCTTCTATCGGAGACTGATATCTCGTATCGGGTGTCAAGAAAACGTTCGGCGGACAGTGCCCGTTTATATCGGAGGGCTGGTTGGTTGGGGGATTCAAACCGTCGTTAGGAGGTTTTTCCCCTCTTACGAGGTCAGGCCCATTTATATTGGAAGCCAAAAGGTCGCAAGAAAATGGGGGCGGTTTGAGGCCCAACTAGGCTTGTTAGAGACCTAATACGGACCCCTCTATAAATACGGATCCCTTCCTCATTTTTCCTATTCTCCTCCGCAGTCGCATGTATTCTCTCTCCCATCTCTTTACTTTCTCTCTCTAACTGTTGTTTGTAGCATATATGGTTATAGTCGGTAAGGTAAGGAAATGCCTTTGAAAAGATTGTTTTCTCGAGAACAGAAGGGAAAGGCGGTGACGACTACTTCTAGCCCGGCCAGGGACGCGACCACAAACGAATTGCTTAAAGATTTTGATCTGGTTCATCATGATGCGCTGTCGGACGTCGCTGGCCTCAGTTTGTCGCCACGACTGCTAGTCGCTGACGAGGAGAAGCAGTGCAGAGGGGATGACGGCGACAATCCTGCGATGAACGCATCTGATAAAGGCGATAGGACGTTGCCTCTTCTCCGGTTCCGACTCGCTATGAAGGCCATGGGGTCTTTAAGCGATTACGCACTATTCCTCATGAGCGGCTGTGTCCCACTGTTGTGGAGAGGCAGGAATGGAGAGGTGTTTTGGGAACTTGGTCAAACCCCTCGAGTGTGGAGAGGCTACTCCGAAGTTGCGACGCAATGGGAGTTACCTACCTGATACCAACCAGAGAGCAGAGGCCTTGGTCCCCACCTTTCAGGTATCAGTACGTATACAAGTCGTACTTCCAGCGAGACACCAGACTGTGGTTCCTAATTCCCCGACTAATCACCTCATACGCCTTTCGTCGGGATCTCGCCATTTGTCAGTTCTTAAACAGCACCTTTCGCTTAGCTGTGGTGTTGATGGTAATGGGGGACGAACTCGGTATCCCTCTTTGTCCTCGGGCGTTCGAATAACTCACACTGGTGAAACCTATGCCGAATGGTCTCTACTCGGTGAAGATGAAGCCCAAATACAACATAATCACTTGTCATACGAACAAGACCCCGGATTGGCAACATTACTACTTTTAGGTCAAGTCCGACGAACACTCGTTCATCGATCCACCGACTGACGATTTTCGGGTTCTTTGGAACATGCAAAGTGGTAGACCGCTTTGCTTGATCGTTATGTTTGCGATTTATATTCTAACCATGTTTTTTCTGCAATGTAGTTAGCCATCCGTACTTGACCGGAGTCCTTGGGACCTTCTTTCACAACGCCCATGTCTTGGTGGAACTTGGCCATCAAAATTGGCCCGACATAAGTGAAGCGAGGGTTCGTCGTGCACTTGACCGTATAAACCAAGGTACGCGTAAAATATCTCTCTGGTTCAGCTGCCATGTTCGCCTTAACTCGTATTTTCTTTCTCTCGCCTCACCAAGTTTGGCTTCTTGTGCACGTGATTGGGATTCTAAGCTTCCCTACCAACCACGAAAGGGAAAGAATAGATCGTCATTATTTACGAGCGCCGAGCAAAGAGAGATCTCGAAGGCTCTAAAAATGAGGGAAATGCCCGATCTTTATGTCGTTCTTGAAGACAGGGCCGAAGGCCCTTCTGCCGCGGCTGGGCTCTAGAAGGATTCGGTTTAGACGGGACAAGATCCGGGGACGTAGGTTCTGAAACCGCCCCGGCTATTACGGATCCTGGGACTTTGCTCCCTATTGGCGATGGGCTTCCTTCCTATGAAAGGAGCAAGAAGAGATTGTGCGATGGTGCAGTTTTTGGGGACGGTCACCGTGACGAGGTCGTCGAGGATGAGGAGGGCCAGTCGGAGGAACCTCTCATAAGGAAGAAGAAGAAAAATAGAGCCGTCGAGAAGCATGCTGCTATTCGTGACGACAGAGAGCCTTCCATGATGGATAGATCGACAGAAAATCCCAGATTAGGCGGAAATGCCAGAGGAGATGTGAAAGAACCTCCTGGGGTTTTGATGGCGGAGGGAACGTTGGGTAGCTCCCCGGCCCATCACGAAGACACTCCTCCTATCCCGCGACCACGAAGAAGAAAAAGAAGAAAAAGAAGCTCGAGTTGGGGCCCGGGGAATATGAGCTCGAATCGGCTGGTCTTCAGCCTATATCTACATCTGACCCTTGAATTTCCAAGGGCGCGAGGGAAAAGGCCATCACTCGGACGCTCAAGTATCCCTTTCCCGATCGGGTGGACTTCTCCTATAGCGCTGATACTCCCTTGATCTGCAACGGAGACGAATGTGCTCGATTGTTTTGACATATTAAAGGTGGGCCGAGTGAATTGCTCTCTGCCATTGAAGTTGTCTTCATGGTGGCTTACATCGACGTGGCCTAGAGCGAATTGACTGTGCGTAAATTGCTAAGTTTTACT
The DNA here is from genome assembly GCA_905132765.1 of Moricandia arvensis. Lineage (NCBI taxonomy): Eukaryota > Viridiplantae > Streptophyta > Magnoliopsida > Brassicales > Brassicaceae > Moricandia > Moricandia arvensis. Next base: position 32,126 of record CAJHQP010002353.1, on the reverse strand, counting down.
CTAAAGAGTTTTGCTCTAACTCCATCTTTTGTCGCAGGCGGACGGTAGCATGAACTACTTGGTAGAGAAGTATGACACCAAACTGAAGGCGACATATGCTCGTCTGAGAGATCTTAAGAGAGGGTTAAGGCCGAAAGGGCACGTTTGGCTGCGTTGAGGGAGGAGATGAGTGCTACTTCTGAGCAGACTGTTCGGGAGAGAGACGAAGCCCTGGGTTGTAGTGAGGCTCAGGCGAGGAGAGCTGGTGAAGCTGAAGAAAAGTTGGAGATTTCCTGGGCTGCGCTGGAGGAGCTTCAGAGGGAGAAAGTCGCTCTGGTGCTAGAGAAAGCCAGACTTGAGAGGGAGAAGACCAGGGCCGAAGAGAAGCATGGTAGAGAGGTTGCTCGCCTCAGAGATTCTCGGAGTTTCGAGGTTACCCAAGAGAGGACGAGGGTCCAGGCTGCAATGACGGCGAAGGCGAGCCGCAGGTTTGATCGCATCCGAGACCGAGAGACTCACTTCGGTCCTTACAACGATGCCCGATCTTATTACAGCCAAGCGTTTGGGACGAAGAAATGTCTCCAGATGCTGAAGAAGAGGGGACACAACATTCCGCAAGAGAGAGTCGATTTCTTCTAGTCTGAGGAAGATAAGTGGAAGGTGGAAGCCGCTAGCCTATATGTCGGCCCCCTTACGGAGGAGGACCTCACCCTGTCGCCCTCGAACTGGAGTCTCAATTTCTTGATAAGGGACTCCTTGCTTCTCTTGAGGCTCGGCTCGGAAAGGGCTCTCTCTCTCTGAATTTGACACGTACGGATCAAGCACGGCGGTGATTGATTAGGAAGTGGCCGCTACTCTCCTCATTCCAAGTCAATCTATAGAGGAACAGCCTGATGCCAACCCCAAGGATCCAGTGGTCGATGACACCTTCGGTGTGTCTGGCAAAGGGACGAAGGAAAATGCTGCTGCCGAATCCGGCGAGGGGGAGAAGGACAGCGTTGCTGCCGAATCTATTACGCTTCTAGTAGCGAAGGTGAAAAAAATTCGGGCCTTGATGACTCTGCTGATGGGTCGGGAAGACCTCTGGAGGATCATAAGGTGAGGCCTATGGGCGATGAGATCGATGAGCAACAGGGTATCGGCTCGCCAATTCTTCCCCCTATTGTGCCTGAAGCCTCACCTAGCAGAGATGCCCGTCCATAGATTTGCTCTTGTCGTTTCCCTTTCTAATTTCCTTTGTAGTTTGTTGTTGTTTCTTCTTATAAGCCGCATGTTTGGATCCTTAAGATTGGCATTGTCCCTTTTTCTTCTTTACACAGCTTGTTTTCCACCATTTCGTTGGTAGGAATTTTTGTCAATTGGAGCTTTGGAGGCCTATGTACTTGCGACTTGCGTTTAGAGTAGCCTTGTCGCCTAGTAATAAAAGTTTTACCGTTACTGACCTAGCCGAGCCAATGAGAGTTATCAAAGAAATATTTTGAAGTAATTTGTTTGGCCGTGTTTCAGGCAACGATTATCAAAACTCTATTGTCCTTGAAGTACCCGTTTCAGTCGTGTGTTGGTAGTAATTGTTTAGTCAAAGTAATATGTTATGCCGTAAGTTGACAAAGATTATCGAACCATTCAATCAATAACGGTTTCTTTCTGCATCGAAGTAATCTTTACAAAATCGGTCTGCCAAACCGTTGTGAAAGCTATCGAAGGGGAAGAAAATTATTGACTCAGCATAACTTGGTATTTAAATCAAGCTATTGCCGTTGCCTCTCGGATATGTGTCTAATCAGGACATATCCGCTCGTTGGGCGCGAGTACCAGTATGCGTCCCGAAGCTTAGCATTATTACGTTGCTTGGTCGTAGGCATCGGAGTTCGGAGGGACGATAACGGAGAGAATGGTGGAGGTGTTTTCCATTTGTTGGTAGCGTTCCGTGGATTCTTTCGGGCGCGTGCCGGAAAGGTGTATTTTTTTGAGGTATAGCTGGACCCCGGGAGGGGCTGGCTACGTAACTTGGTGGGGATCAAGCCATTCATAGTTCGTTCACGTCGAGCAGAAGTGACTTGGGTGAGTGCATCTACTCGGCGACGAGTAAAAGTGACTTGGTGAGTGCATTTACTCGGTTTTTTTGGTGTGTCGAGTAAAAGTGACTGCTCTCATTCGCTCGAAGAAAATCCTTTGCTCTAGGTTCTGAGGTGGTACCGTTTAAGGTGCATGGAGTTCCACACTCTTGGTACTGCTTCGCCTGATTGTGTCTCGAGTCAGTAAATGCTGGGTTTGACGACTTTAGTGATCTTGTATGGTCCTTCCCAATTAGCTCTGAGTTTACCGGCTTTCCACTCCTTCGTGCTCTCAAAAACCTTGCAGAGACGAGTTCGAGCTGGCGAGACTTGACCTTCCGGTTGTGGTACTTCTCGATCTGATTCTGATAGTTCTGAATCCGGAGGAGTGCTTGGCCGCACTTCTGTTTGATTGCATTGAGTCCGACGAGTAGCATCTCAGTGCTAAGTTCAACGTGCTGTGGCATGATTGAATGTCGTAAACTCATGATGTTCGCGTCAGCGGGTGCCATTGCCTCGATTCCGTACGTGAGAGAAAACGGCGTGACTTTCGTTGCCCCTCGTGGTGTTGTTTGATGAGACCAGGGGACGCCGTCGAGTTCGTCCGCCCAGCGCCCTTTCTCCAGGTCGAGTCTTTTCTTCAGGCCTTCAATTATTGTCTTGTTTGAAGACTCGGCTTGACCGTTTCTTTGGGGGTATCGGGGGCTGGCAGCGTTGAGCCGGATTCTCCAGTGATCACAGAAGCCACGGAAGGCGCTGGAGATGAATTGTGACCTGTTGTCGGTGATGATCTCGTAAGGTAACCCGTGTCGGCAGATGAAGTTTTTCCAAACAAAGTTTTGGACTTCTCTATCGGTGACCGAAATATGTGACTCAGCCTCGATCCACTTCGTGAAGTAGTCGGTTAGGACAAGGACCAAGTGCTGCTGTCTCAAATTTGGCATCGGACCGATGATTTCCGTTGCCCAGCGCATGAAGGGATACGGGGCGGTCATAGTGCGTAGCATCTCGGTTGGACAATGGATAGTCGGGGCGTGCCTTTGACACATCTCGCAGCGCTTGGCGTAACTTTCGCAATCGCCTTTCATTGTTGGCCAGAAGAAACCAAGGTTTCGGACTTTGAGCGCGAGAGACCGTCCGCCAGAGTGGTTTCCAGCCGACCCTTTGTGCGTTTTGGCCATGATGAGCCTCGTTTCCTCGCCGTGAATGAATTTTAGGAGCACCTTGTTCGCTGTGTACTGATGGAGATTATCGTTGATGAAAACATAGTAGGCGCTTCGAGCCTTGAGTGTTCTCGCCATCCACTTATCTACAGGCAGCTTGCCCTCCTTTAGGAAATCGATGAAGGGGATTCACCAGTCGGTCTCAGTCTCTTCGGTTGCCAATCCCCCGGCGTCTTCGTTGATTGCCATGCAGTCGACCGCCAGAGCATGTTGTGGTTCTTGCTCTTCTGCGAGTGAAATGCTTGGTTTTTTGATTCAGTGAATTGGGATTGTGCGTTTGACTTGGTCCCTCAGCTTGCTTCCGAGTGCTGCAAGCGCGTCCGCGCATACGTTTCCCCCCCGGGGGACATTTGTGAGTTCAAAGAATTCAAAATTTTTGGCCAAGTCTTTGACCACCTTAAGATAGGCGTCCATGTGCTTGTTGTGTGCGTCATACTCCATGTTGAACTGGCTCGCCACGAGTTGGGAATCGCAGTAGGCGCTTAGTCGATCGGCGTGCACCGCTTTGGCGAGATGAAGGCCTTTGATGAGGGAATTGTACTCGGCTTATATGTTGGAGGCTGTGAAGCTGAAGCCGAAGGACTGGCGAATGAGTTCCCCTGTTGGCGATTGAAGCTGCACTCCTGCCCCTGATCCTTTGTTGGTGGACGGTCCATCGAGGTGGAGGATCCAGTTCTTACTCGGCAAAACCAAGTCGTGCTCGATTTCGGGGGTCAGTTCAATGATGAAGTTGGCAAGGACTTGGGATTTCGTGGCAGGTCGGCTCTTGAATGAGATGTCGTACTCGCTTAGTTCAACAGCCCACTTGGAGAGACGGCCCGACTAATTGGAATTCTCCATAACGGTTCGCAGTGGTTGATTCGTGAAAATGACAATGGAGTGTGATTGAAAATAAGGACGAAGCTTCCTTGCTAAAGTGATGACAGTGAGCGCGAGTTTCTCGAGCGTCGAGTACCGGGTCTCGGCGTCGGTCATCCGCTTGCTCGTGTAGAAGATGGGTTTTTTCTCTCCACGATCTTCTTTCACCGGTGGCGTCGTAAGATACTTCTTAAGTTGGGAAAACGCTTCCTCGCATTTGTCATCCTAGACGAACCGATTGTTTCCCTGCAATAGGACATATAATGGTAGACACTTGTCCGTCGAACGTGAGATGAACAAGTTAAGTGCCGCGATGCACCCTGTTAGTCGTTGAACTTCCCTGATATTCTTTAGACTCGGGAGCTCAAGTATGGCAGAGATCTGCTTTGGGTTAGCTTCAATTCCTCGTTGAGTGACTATGTAGCCGATGAATTTGCTGGACGTTACTCTGAAAGTGCATTTTGCCGGGTTGAGCTTCATGTCATATTGGTTCAGTGTCGCCAAGCAGTCGTGCAAGTGGTCGAATTGGTGAGATGCTCGCAGGGACTTAACGAGCATGTCATCGATGTAAACTTCCATCGTGCTGCCAAGTTTCTCGGCAAACATCTTATTGACCAAACGCTGGTACGTCGCTCCCGCATTCTTTAGACCGAAGGGCATGACCTTGTAGCAGTACATTCCTCGATCCATAATGAAGGTTGTTTTCTCTCGGACGTCAGGATGCATCATGATTTGGTTATACCCAGAGAAGGCATCCATGAACGTCAGTATCTCATTACCCGTTGTGGATTCGAGGAGTTGATCAATATGCGGGAGAGGGAATCTGTCCTTGGGACAGGCTTTGTTTAGATCGGTGAAATCATCGCAGACTCGCCACTTGCCGGTTTTCTTTTTGACGACAACGGGGTTGGAGATCCAAATAGGGTATTGGACTTCGTCTATTGAATCAGCGGCGAGCAGGCGCTCGACCTCGTCGTTGACGGCTCTAATGCACCTTGGGCCCAACTTGCGCCTCTTCTGGCGCACTGGCTTATACGTCGGGTCGACTTTGAGTTCATGAGTGGTGACTGCCGGATCGATTCCTTTCATGTCAGAGATGGTCCATGCAAAGGTCGAGGGTTTTCGGCGAGAAAAGAGATGAGCTGCTCCTTTATAGGATTGTCGAGGAAGCTCCGATCCGAATGACCTTTGTTGCATCAGTGGTATCGATGCTGATCTCGACGACTTCCTCCTTCATCAGGAAGATTTTCTGAATCGGTTTGGCCACAGTGTTAATGTGGGCATTTTGCTGCACTGCCTTTACCTCGGCAACGAGGATATCTCGAGCTTCCTGTTGGTTGCCGCGTAGGGTCACGATCTTTCCGTTAATTCCTGGAAATTTCATGCATTGGTGATAGGTCGAGGGAACGACTTTCATCGAATGGATCCATGGGGTACCGAGGATCGCGTTGTAGGGTGCGTTGACTTTGATAACTAGGAACTTTACGTTCTTGGTAATGCCCTTGGTGCGGATGCTTAGTCGGATGGTTCCCAACATTGATTCTGAGGAGCCGTTGAAGCATGTGAGCGTCCGGGTAGATGGTTTCATTGACCGGAGGTCGATGCCCATTTTCTTTAGCGTCCTCGTGAATATTAAGTCTACCGAACTTCCAGTGTCGATTAATACCTTAGTTACTTTGCAGTCCGCGATGCCGAGCTCGACTAAAAGTGAGTCGTTATGTGGCATGTGGACTCCTGCTGTGTCCGCTGCCGAAAAGGTGATCTGCGAATCTTTTTCCGGAATCATCGGCCAGCATTTTGCGGATTGAGCCTTTCGGCGATAGTCCTTTACTGCACGCACAGAACCATTGCACAGGGGTGATCCGCTCATGATCACGCCGGTTCGCCGGGAAGATTGTAAGTCGTTTGGTCGGCTCAAAATCGAGCGTAAGTCGTTCGGATCGTCGACCTCTTGGCTAGTTTTCGGTATTGTCTTTTATCGGTTAGGCTTCATGCAGAGGTCAGTCGAGAGCGAGTAAAGTTTGTCCCGCAGGTCTTGAGGTTCAGTCTGATTGTCAGTTTGCGGGCCGAAATATCTTGTGTGGGAGCTTGCGGTGATTAAATGTCTGGCATCTCCCAGCGACAGTTTTCGTGCTTTTGAGCGTTTATTCATCTTCCAAAAATCGGTAGAATCCAGCAGGATCGCGGGGAGTCCCGAGGTATTGCAGGCAGTTCTGCCTTGCGTTTGAGCTGGCTGCGCAGATCGTCGTCGGGTTGCTCATCTCCGGATGATGGTGACGATGGTCCCTCTTGGATGGTCAGTATCTTTCATCGGGAACGCGATTTCTCGTCCTCCGTTGTTGATTCGTCATTCGGGGATGGCTTGGCCTCCTTTATCGCATGCAAAGATTCACTCAGAGGCTGCCCTTGCGGTTTCTTCTTTTTTTTCCTTGTTTTTGCTCTAGCTTTTACTTTGATTCTGCTTTTTGGGGGATCAACTTCTGCATTTCCGCTGAGGAATCTTGTGACCAGAGTCTCATGGAGCTGCTTCCATTCCATGGTGTCGTGGCTGTACATCTTGTGGTAGGCACAGTGCTTACTCTAGTCATAAGAACCTGACGCTTGCAGCGCTAAAAGGATTGGTTGTTTCCGTGGATCTCGCTTGTCGGGTAGACGTTCCCAAACGTTCTATCTTGGCTCCCGACTAACGGGGGTTTCGGGCTGGTCTGTTTCAGAAACGGTGTAGAGGATGCCGTTCTTTCTGTCAACTTTGTTAAAGGCGGAGTGCTGTTGCGGCTCTTGCGAGGTATCGCCTATTCTGGTTTCCTTTTTGGTCGCGTTCTGTTTTCTGAAGAAAGCCCTCTTCTCGTCTTCCAGTCTGATAAAGTTCTTGGAGCGGTGGAAGGCATCCTGGAGAGATATGGTCGGGTTGGCTGTGAGATCTTTCCAGAAATCAGAGTTAATCCAAAGTGTGTGTCGGAGAGCTTCGACCGCCAGTTTGTCCGGGATGTGAATCTGAGCCAGGACGTCTTTGAATCAGACCATGAAGTCTTTGAGGCTTTCGTGGGAACTTTAGGATAGCTTCCATAGGTCTTTGACCTAGGCGGCATCAATAGAGAACATATTGAAATGTTTGAGGAACTGAGAGGACATGTCGTGAAAACTATCGACCGAGCCTTCAGGGAGGCGAGAGAACCACAATAATGACGGTCCGGAGAGGGTTTCTACGAATAACTGGCAGTTGCCGGCATCCTCTTCCTCTGGGGATAGGTGGTGGCGAGAGACCGCGATATGGAAGGCTTTCATGTGTGTTCTTGAATCAGTTGTGCCGGTGTAGAGCTTGACGAAGAACTTCCCGTTATACGGCCTCAATTTCACGGCGGTTATTTTTCGAGAGAAGGGGTTCTGGAGGGTTTCCTCGAGTATGTGATCTATCTCTAGAGCTGTTGTCACCACGTGGTGGATTCTGGAGTTTATGTATCTGAGAGAGAGCTGGAGCTCGGCGATCTGATGGATGGTTGCGGGATCTACTTCTCCGAGGTTTTGGTTGGCAGTGTCAGTCGTCAGCTCTGATTCAGGGATGGCTTCCTCGGTGTCTTCTTGAGGGTTAATATTAAAAAAATTTCGTCTGACCGTTGGAGGATTGCTGGAAGTGGGATCGGCCGGAACGAGGGCGGCCGCCTGAGTATCCAGGCGCGCGTTGGTTACTTTCTGGATCTCGTCTTGTTGGGCGAAACTGGCCAGCATATTGTCCATCAGAATGGTTAGTGAGGCATGGTCCTCAGTTGCCGCCGCTTGCTGGTCGGCGATGTTAGTGTCTTCTTGGCTCATGCTTGATTTGTTAACGCTGCTGAACAGGCCCCACGGTGGGCACCAACTGTAAGATCTGAGTTTGGCTGGTTCTCACGGCTTAGGCTAACTCGATTGTGGGTTGAATATGAAGTGTTTCTTTAATTAATGATGATTTATAATGAAAGGTGAATGTTACAAATACTGGCGAAAGCTAGGTCGCCAGCCGTAAGTTGAACGTGAAAAGGAATCGACTAAAACAGAGTAGATTCAAAAACCTAATTTTAGCCACCGTATGTGTATGTTTTTTGCCCGGGTCCCCTTCCAGTTGGCTCCCTCTTTTTCTTTTATAGGCATTGTCCTCCTCAGGATGCCCTAGGTCGATCTCCTAAATGGGCTTTATTTGAACGGGCCGGCTTCCCGCACCGTTAGGTCGCTTTCTTCTTTCAATCAGTCCAGGGAGCCGATCAAATAACCGCTCCCGACTGAAAGCAGTCTTAAAGGCGACGTGCGCAAGCCGCTTGTTCTGAGCCGCGAGCTGACTCCTGGGGGCATGATTCTAAATCTGATGAGTCAGACCAGCTATTTTTGGGCCTTGTAGAAGGATGCAATCCACTTCCTACAATTATGATAAACCTAAAATCTTGGTTACAACTTGTCCTGTGGGAGTATTGTTAAAGGGTGAGGAACTGGGTTCAGGCCTCACCAACAACCTAATTATGGAGTTAATGATAATTCATAATGGAGGGATTGGGGTCGGTGCACTGTGAACCTGAAGTCTATGGGACAGTGAGGTCCACGGGACGGGTTGTCACACTTTCATCCTTTTTCTCCTCCATTAAGTGAAATTGTTTTTGCTTTTATCAGAATAAGTTAATTTGTTTGTTCTTTTAACGATTTGAATTTAAGTTCAAGTAATAACTTCATCTAGAACATCTCATGTTCGTCTTCAAGTTTAATGACTATAATCCTCCAACCACAGCTTGCTAGCTTCCAAGTCCAAATCGGAAGACGATGATCATGGTTTGTTCTCTCATCTTCCATATCTCAATTCGATAATTGAATACTTAGAAGTCTTAGAAACACCAATGTCTCTGTCTTTTCTCTATGTTAAATTTTAAGTCTTTACTTGGCTATAGTTTATTTATTTACTCTGTTTCTTGTCTGTTTTGGTCATGAAGAACAGTTGACTAAAGTTTTTGTCTTTGCTATGTTCTTGTTATGTTCTGACTTCTAGTGCCGGCTTCAACTACGGATAAAGATGTAGCTAAACTGCCAAGAGTACCAGTTTTGGACCTAGCCCAGACCAATAATCAAGCCTCGACTCATCAATGTGAAGGTATTATGAGAGTAACCGATCAACAAAGACCTCAGCAACTTAAAAAGGGTGACTTGAGTATTTCTCTAAGACCACAAGAAGATTAAAAACTTGATTATGACAGTAACGCTAGCTCTTTAAGCTTCGAGTTCCCAAGTGCGCGTGGTGAGCGTTCGTATCAGAGTTATGCCTCAAGAGCATGCCCTTCGAGACAAATACCATCTAAATGGGTTATTCGCTTAGCAATTGGCTTATGGATTTTGTTACTTTGGAACTGCTTCTTGCTTGAGATTAAGTTCTAAAAAAATGAGTTTTGTTGAATGTGAAGTCTGTGCTGCTCATTATGAGGCTCTCATGGGTTAGGTGTTAAGGATCTTGAATTGTTGTTTCAAATCGATTTGGAGATTGCAGATTCAAGAAGCTGGCTTCTTTTAATTGTTCTGATTTAAGCTGTTTTTTGTTGTTTCATTGTGATTTGGGTTTTAAGCTAAGTCATTGTCTCGTTGGAGTTCTGGTGGATGATGTAGCAATTGATGCTCTTGGTGAGTATCTTTTTGAGTGGTTGTCTGTGTTCTTGGACTTATTCATTGCTATGAAAATATGCACAATTCTATCATAAATCATATTTGTTTCAAAATAATTGTATTAGATGATACATGAAAAGATCAATTAATGGGATTGAGTAATATTGATAGGCGATTGTCTCCATTTCACTCTGAATTAGGAACTCTCATTTAAGCAATGGAGAGTATGGCACAATATACTATTTGTCAACACTTCGGTACAGATTGCAAGGACATAATTCAAAAGCGTGGCCTAGTTTTTCAATGGAGCTATTGGAGTTCGAAACCATGAAAGTTCGGTTTCAAGATTTCAAGATTATTCATGTTCCAAAGAACCAGAAGAAGACAGCAGGCGTGATTGCCAACACAACCCAAGATTTTCGTAAAAATCTTTATTTTGTTAGTTGTTCTATCCTGGTCTCGATTCTCAAACCACCTCTAGTCTGCTAAACAACCTTTTGATGTCAAAAAAAATTGTATTAGATGTAAAAAATCATTTATTGCAAAATAATTGTATTTTAATTATATGTTTGAGTGTAAAATTAAAGGATACAAATGATAACTAGAGTTTTGTTATAAAATAATTATATATATAATAGTTTAGAGGTTTATATGTTTAGTGTGATATAATAGAGTTTGGTGTAATTCAAACCCCAAACCCCAAACCTTATATCATACTTCAAACCTTAAACTCCAAAACTAAACCTGAAACCAGATACAAATTTTAAATTATAAATTTCAAAATTTTTAATTGTACTCTAACTTCTAACACATACACTATTACTATGAACTACAATATCTAAATTTCAAACTCAATCAAACACATACATTATAAACGGCAAACACCAAACCCTATGTCAACTCTATTCTTTCAATTTATACTCAAACGTTAAATTCCTTTCTCAATTTTTTGTTTTATTTTTGAAAAATCATAACTATATATGACAATTGACATTTTTGCAATTACAATTGTAATTACTGAAATTAATCATCACTTAATCTTCAAACAGTAGTCTTTGTAAATGTTGGTGCAGTGAATCTGGAGAAACGCCGACATAGTGTTGATGGGGTGAATCCTCTGATATATTTACATCTGAAACAGCTAAAAAACTAGGAAGATTATACTATTTTTGTGCAAAAGGATATAATGAGGTTAGATTTAGTTCTTTTTCGGCATTTTCAGAAATTAATAGTTATGTGATACTGAGATTTGATTATATTGGTGAAAACAGATACATTTATTCAAATAGACTAATGAGTGTTTGGTATAAGAGGTTGAAGATTTGAAGTTAATGATAAGTGACAAGAAAAAAGACTTGTCGGAGCTCATAGTTAATGTTGCTCGGTTGGAGAAAAAGTTTGAAGGAATGAAGACTGATTCCGAAAGAAGAGGGAACCAATGCATCAGTGTGGTGTGGTGTTCGAAGATTGTGGTGGTTTGTGGGCTAGGTGTGGCCGTATTTGATACTATTACTTCTTAACACAGTCATGTATTTTAATCATAACTCAGCCTTTATGCTTTCTATAACTCATCTGTAACATTTTTATAACTCAGTCGTGAAATTTCTATTACTCAGGCATCAAATGTAGTTTATAACTATAATTGCTATAAGCCATCCGTGAAGTATATAGCCAAATTCAGCCGTAATTTAACCAAAACTCAGCCATAATTTAACTGAAACTCAGCCATATCGTTGACATAAATCTATAACTCATGCGTAAACTAACCATAACTCAGCCGTTATATAAATAATACTAAAAACCATAACTCAATCATATTGTTGACAAAAGTCCCTAACTCAGCCGTTAACTAACCGTACTAAGCCAAAATACAAAAAAAACACTTAAATCCATAAAATAATTTTACATCAAACAAGTTTTCGCATTATGACAACTCTGTCTACAACTAGAACATGTGTTTTCTTTCCTGGGACGTTTCGTGCAACTTCTAAAGCATATTTCAACCTATTTTTCTTAGGTCTTCCTAGTTGTTTACGAACAAAAGAGGGCAAGCACGGTTGGTTAACCACGTTTTCTAGAACTTGAAGCGCTGAATCAACCGGCATGACCGACTAAGTGTATGCGTTCACCAAATAAGCGTTGTTATAGTAAGGACTGCACATGGATATACTACAAACATTCTTATACTCGGCTCTGCAATTGCATGCACACATGGTATTTTCTCGTGTTCAAAATGCGGCATGTGCACTTTCTCCCTTCCAAGTTCACAACTTGCAAAGAATTCGCAGAAGTCCATATGTACCTTCAGAGTGATAAACATCAATCCTTTTTACCATGAATAGTTCGGCGGCGGTAACACGACCCTATAATAAATACATAATAATAACGTTAAGGCTAACTTATGAACTATTACGACTGACTTATGAGCTGTTACGACTGACTTACATGTAGTATTTTCTCGACACCACACAAAAGCATGGTTAGCTCCGATCTAGCATTCTCTCTCCATTCAGAAAATATCTGGTCATCATAACACGTATCGATTCTAATAGTCAAACAATGTTAAGGCTTCTAGCACTTGACAATGCTATGTTCTTTGATTCTACTATGTTCGTACTCATCAAATAATACCTTTCACCCGGGAAATGAACATGCGCCCACAGTCGAACATCAACTCTGGTAGCCATGAAGTTCAAGATTAATCGCTTCAATCTCCTTGAATATCACAGTAAAGTCAGTCATCCTAAAATATCTTGCCGCTTTCTTCACCAGTGAAATACATCATTTCCTTTGGGCAGCCCCAAAATATTCTTATATTAATGGTAAGTGTCAATTCCCCAAGAAGCCAATGGATACACATTCCCATTCGATATTATCGCAAGACCCTCTTCGTCAAGAATCAAAACATTTAGTTGCGTAAAAAACCAATGCCACGAATCATCATTTTTAGTGTCAACCACACCAAAAGCTATTGGAAAAAATCCGAAATTTACTGTCCTGAGCTAGTGTTATGAGAAGAGTCCCTTTGTATTTAGCATTAAGAAATGTACTGTCGACAATCACAACTTTGTGCATGAAAGGAAATCCATTTATGTTCGCACCAAATGCAAGGAACACATACAAGAATCTTCCAAAATCATAGATTCGAAGATGTGTTATTGTACCCAGATTTGTCCTTCTTATCATGTATAAGTAAGAAGGCAAGTTTTGAAATCCACTCTCTGGTGTTCCCTAATCAATTTCACTTGCAAATTTCTGTGTCCTATGTGATTTCCAATAATCATATCTCCATAGGAAAAACAATACAAATAAGTCATCCGACGTAAAAATAAGTCAGCCGTTACGTACTAGTAATTCAGATGTAATCTACCTATAAGTTAGCCTTGTTGTTTATATAACTCAGCCGTTATGTTTTCTTATAACTCATCTGTGTCGATACAAATAAGTCAGCCTCAACGTAAAAATAAGTCAGCTGCTATGTACTAGTAAATCAGATGTAATCTACCTATAAGTCAGCCTTGTCGTTTATATAACTCATCCATTATGTTTTTCTATAACTCAGCCATCTCCATACAAATAAGTCAGCCACAACGTAAAAATATGTCAACCGCTAAGTACTAGTAAATCAGATGTAATCTACCTATAAGTCAGCCATGTCGTTTATATAACTCAGCCATATCGTTTATATAACTCATTTTTATCTTTTAAATAACTTAGCCACAACAAAAATAATTACCTTTATACAAAACTACTTATTGAAAGCTATTCCGACATTCGTAGGTTGAACGGATTGATCAAAGTCGCCGAAAAATTCCCTATACGACTCTCCTAAAATATCTGGTCTTGCTTGTTGAGATCGAATATGACACTCAGTTACAGAACATGTGTGATCTGAATCGTAAATAAAAAACATAAAATGTCGGGGAATCCCCTTGTGTAGAAGCACGAAGTCTCCAGAGACATCCATCTACCCAACACTTAACAATGAGTGTATCCAAATTGGACATGTATACATCCAAATCAAATTGATCCCTCACTGTAAAAAAATTCAGTTGTCTCTCCAAACCGGCTCTACTCTCGTATTGTTGCCCTACCGCGAGGTTTAGTCTCCAACCTTAGAACCTCCGGATTCCCTTTAGATCCGCTCATTAACAAGTTCTGAGATCTCTTCTTAGTAGGTAGTATCGGTGAATCTTCTCCTTGTATTGGGGACTCATTAAAGCGCCCTAACCTGGACTTTAAGTCTAGTGAGGTTGCTAAGATTCAAGCCTGATTTGTTCTAAGGAATTTGGTTCGTTTTATGGCCTTATCCTTAACATATTCTGTTTGTTTAATTCTTTGATTCATTCTTTTAGTGTCCATATGCGAGTATAATAGAGTCAATATCATAAGAGATAAATCGATTATTTATTTATTTCACAAAGGATTCGATACAATTAAAATTTTCCTTATAAGTTATTACAAAGTAATTGATCCTAACCAGTTTATCTAACTACCCATCCATCCTTGGCTGTGACTCTTCACGGCTAAGCCAAATACTTCCCACAATCACCTTTTTCTGAAACCAAAAACAAACATAAGCGATCTATTGATGACTTAGTGAGTGGTTTATATATGCAACTTATGTTTGGATTCTTTCTAAGTTCAACCCGAAATCCCTTAATCTTACTCGACTTCTCCAGTTGTTTAAGCAGATCGATCAAGTTCAGTTCGCGGATCCATATCCAACCGTCTTATCACTGAACCATCCGGATCGGTCTTAACCCGATCAAACCATTCGGCTATGATCTATGATCTATCGGATCCAGCACTTAAGCACCCGATCTCGTGATCGGACCGGCTTACAGCCTTGGTCCTTTACTCACTCCTAAGGCCTAAGATACTTGATCGTTTATGCAGAAGAAAGAAAGAAACGATCAACTATAGACAGAGAAAGATGTAACCGTTTGGGCCTATTTCCATAGAACCGATCGGAATCACCCGAAGGCTATGGGCGATGGTTTTTATCCGGTCCATCCACTCACCTTAGAAGTGCATTCTGAAGTTTGAGTCCCAGTAAATAGTTCTTTCTCCTTCGGACTCATTGTTGGATCATTCTTCAAGACGTTGCAGTCGAATTGCCTTCTTGGCTTAATTCCGCTCAAGTCTTCTCCTAAATCACCTAAGTTCTCCTCTTTCGGTTCGCCTTTGTGTTCTGATCGTTTCGAGAGTTTTCTTTGAAAATTCTGTGTCGTAAACTGATCCCAAGGCCAGAAATATACAGAAGACTCAGCCAAAACCGCCTTGGGCAAAAAGGTGCCTTTTTGGAAACCGACTAGACGGTTATCCACACACGCCCCTTTGGCCCAAAACTGCCTAACATGCTTCCTACACGTGCCTCAGCTCAACTGACCAAGTTTGGATCCATACCTGATCCAACTATAACTCTGATAACCACCCCGACCCAACCAGTTGGCTCAACCGTCGAACACTTCACCAAGCTGAGTTGAGCTCCCCGACAGTTGGTCCAGCTGACTTAGCTGGGTCTACTGGCTGATCGAGCTGACCTAGCTTACGGAACTCAGCCTGAGCTTAGTCCATCTCGCCCTGAGCTCAGTCCATATCGCCCAAGCTCCATTCAGCCCGTCTTACTCTTTCCTGAGCTCAGGCCAGCTCGCTCAATCTCCATCCAGCTTGTCTTACTCTTTCCTGAGCTCAGTACAGCTCGTCTCACTCTTTCCTTAGCTCAGTCCAGCTCCTTTTTCCTTGTTTTCCTTGTTTTCTTGGCTAAGTACCTATGATCACTCGGACTTAACCCATAATTCAGACCATGGAATGCTTGCCTTTGTGTCTTATGACCAGCTTGCATGTTCCCTCGTTCCATGGTCCGTCCCGACGATCTTATGTAGGATCGGGATGGTACACTCATCGTATGAGTTGAAGTTATCATCTTTAGATGACACACCATCTGAGTCCTCGAACATATCAAATCGGCTTTCACATTCATCATCTTCTTCGTCTTCTTCGCCTTCTTCATCTTCTCCACCTACTTTTTCTTTTTCCTCTTCCACTTTACTAGAGCAACCAATGTCATTGTCGCCACGTGTCTCCTCCAAGCTGAAACCATCATAACCCCCACCATAATCTTCGTATCTAGATTCAACTTCTTATCCTTCTACTTTTGAGCTAAAACTGAATAAACTCTTCCTCTACTCTCTTGCTCCGTCATTCTGACTAATTTCACTATCTTTTTTATATGTAATCTCCACACATAGACATAATTGTTCGAACTTTTAGGCTTAGAAAACCTTTCAACAATCGAGTATTCGAGACGTAAACTGGTGGAGTATCGTACGCCATTATTTCCAAAGTTTTATTCGAGAAGATGTAGCTTAGTTGAATCTGATGCCTCGACTCATTCAATCCATAATCATTGAGTACCGAGTTTGCGATTTCGTCGTGTGTTGTTTCCTCATCTATATGCAGAATTCTACACCCTCTACTATCGGCGTTGAATACATTTTTTTCTTAACCTAGTTACCAGAAACAATAATTACCGGATCCATAAGATCTCAGAGAAAGATGAATGGAAAGAACAATAATGAAGAAGATATATGAAGAAGATGAAGAAGAATACATTGCGTATGTAACATAAACCCTAATTTGACTTTTGTAATGTTAGTAATGACATGGTAAATAAGAGCTGATGACATAGAAAATCAGAGCTGATGACATGGAAAATCGGAAGTCAACCGCCAAACAAACACATAACTCAACCTAAGAAATTTAGCCATCAAGTACAACGTAAGTTAGTCGAAATTTGAATATTATTTCAATAATTAATCTCTGAAAAATCTTAATTCAATAATATCGTCAAATAAATGTTATTCTAATAATTAATCTTTCACTAATAACTCAGCTATAATTAAGATGATTTTACTGTTAATCCAGCCAATTACGGCTAATTATAAATAACTTAGCCGTAACGATCTCCCAAAAGTCAGTTGTAAAGTTAATAACTCAGCCAGCCGATGATCATTAAATCAGCCGGAAAAATATAACTGAGTCGTATCTTAACTATAACTCAGCCAAATTTTTGATAAATCAGCCCGCCGATGTATAAGTCAGCCCGCCGATGTATAAATCAGCCCGCGGATGTATAAATCAGCCGTAACTTGTTTTTGTAATTTAGTCGTTATCTCATAAATCAACGGATTTCTATAAACCATCCGTCTGACTTATATTCGTAAATAAGCCCATATCTCATAAGTCAGCCGCATTTTTTAACACAACCGCAGTGTAACCATAATTCAACTGTTAATATCACCGTAGCGCTTTAGGTTGAGTTCATTAATATACATCAGCGGTTTTTTATGTGGCACCAATTTTTTTTTTGCATATGTGGCATTGAAAAGTAATGGTATTTTTTGTGAATATTTTTTTTGTCATAACGTAAAAAAAATGCATGCTAAATGTTAAAAATGCCAGTAATAAAAAATATTTTATATGGTTTTGGTCATATAACTTAATGTATGTGTTGTTTAAGTTAATTTTGCTTGTATTTATCTCCTAACATATTAAATACTTATTTATATGTTAGTTTTCCACCAGTTTGAAATTATCCAACAAATATTACCAAAAAAACCAGCCATGCAAATAAATAATCAAACCAGATTCACCGTATCAAATCTCTAGAGCTTTGTGAATAGATAC
Source organism: Moricandia arvensis (assembly GCA_905132765.1). Classification (NCBI taxonomy): domain Eukaryota; kingdom Viridiplantae; phylum Streptophyta; class Magnoliopsida; order Brassicales; family Brassicaceae; genus Moricandia; species Moricandia arvensis. The sequence goes on along the minus strand of CAJHQP010002353.1, from coordinate 14,710 downwards.
GTCAAATAATAAACACAATAAAGCAGAAATTCTAAATATGCTTACATGGTACTGGTACATATCTAAATCGCTGACATGGAAGATGAAGTTGGAAAGTTGGAATATTATTGGTTTTTGCTTTGAAGTTTTAGAAGTGTCATTTTGTTAAATACTTTTTTTGCCTGTGTCTTCACCAAATGCTGAATTGTATAAAACAAACTGTTTTGATAGCATTTTCAGTTTTTTTCGTTGACTAATGTGTTAACCTCCAGAAGCTTAAAAATGCCGAAGTGTCATTATCTATAGATACCTGCAGTGGCGGTCCTGAGGGGAAGCATTACAAGCACCAGCTTCCAGCCCTCAAAAAAAATTTGCATAAATCAGTCTTTTTAAAATTTTTTCGTTTACAAAATTTATATATGTGACCAATTTTTTAAAAATTGCTTGTGGTCTATTGTACCTCAGGACCGGCATTACCTGTGATATTGTAGTGTTGATTTATTTTCATAGCAGAAGGTGTTGGAACTCTGTTTTTAAAGAGAAATATAAGGTTGACTTTTTTCAATTTTCTGGTGGCTTTTCTGGCCAAACCGGTGGTCGTTCTGATCAGTTCATCAGCTTGTTGTAAAGTTTGTAATAAGTACTACAACTCGGTATATTCAAACTCTGAAAACGGATCAAAATTGAATGATAAAATATGCAAAGAAGTACGCAAGTCTGTGTAATAAAAACTCAGCAAATTTGACTAAGTGTCAAAACAATGCTAGAGTCCGACATCAGATAACACAAGCTTCAGTGAGGAGTATATACATGTTATCTCATTGCGATGGCTTAAACTGTTTGGAGAGAGAGGAAGATTCCACGCACAGGCCGCAGTCGCCCCGCCGTCTCGGGCTTGGGCTTGGGCTTGGGTAAATGTGGTTCCAGAAGCACTAAAAGATGTTATTTTTTGGTCCTTTTAAACTACTTTTTTGCCCAAAACAACATGCATTTCGTTTTAAAATAACAATTAGTTTGTCTAACAAATTAAAAAACGTTACATAGTTTATCCTCTCCAATATTTAAACGAGAAAAGCGAGAGTCTAGAGGAATAAGTTTTCGTACCTCAACTTTCTTGATCTCCACGAGATTTCCGTCCACGTGCAGCAACTGTTAGGGAAAGTGGCTCTCGTCTTTCTCTTTAAATAAACCAGACTATTCTTCTTCATTTTTAATGTTTTCACACAACGAAAACCAACAAAACTCCCAGCGTGAGTTCTAGAAAGTGTTTCGTAGATTTATTAGTTCGATATGGATAGTTTAAGAGTGTCACGTGACTATCTATCGTAGTTGTATCATGGGACTCTAATTCGCATAACCCGTCGTACTTACGGGTGAATATTAAGAGTTAAGGAAAGAGATTTATTTTGACTCCACGATCTTTTTTCTCAATTGTTTTCGTATCGATTTTCAATTCGTCTTTACAAATCGTATATTTGCTTAACATTGATTTATTTCTATTGTTTATGTCAATTCGGTTTTACGAATTTAAGAGAAGGAACTGTATCTGAATACATCTCCGTGCAATAATTTAAAAATCCAATATTTGTTGTATATAACAAATCCTCTAGAGGATATTCTATTTTTGACCCCCATTTTCCGTTTGTTTTCTCCCTCTTTCCTTCTATTTTATTCTCTTCAGTATTCTCTTCTTGGACTAACCTGAGTAGCAAATAATATGTATTGCGTGTTAGCCTCAGGATAACAACCAAAAGAGAGAGGACAAATGTTTTGGTGCAATTGAATAATACTTTAGTTTCCCAATGGTGATTCATGAGAAAAATCATCGACTAGCCATAGACCAAAATCTTGGAAGCGTTTCAACTTTTGGTTGTAGCCGACTATGTAGTTATTGTGAACTACCACATGTTTCCCCTTGGTCTCATTAACCCATGTCTTGTTCTTAAAGTACAATCCTCCTGACGGGAAAGCTGATTGTGGAAGCAAGTAGATATCTACCTGGAGAATATAAAGTCACAAAAGAGCTGAAAATGAACAAGTAGTGAAAAATTACCTCTGAGACTGAAACCAACAAAGTCGTAATTGAACATTTATGAGTAGTTAAAGTTACAAATCTCGAAGTACCAAAAAATAGTCTAAAATTTAATGTGTGATCCTAATATGTTCCATCAAGATGATAGATTTCATGGGCAATCTTCAACTGAATCAGACTATAAGATCAACAATATATCTTACTTACAAAATCTGATTTGACTTAACAAGATTATGATATTATATTAAATTTCATGGACAACGAAATTAATATAAATTGTGAATTGGTTCATTTATCTCATTCTTTTAAGATTTAAAGCTTTAATATCATTAAGCCCAACAATTGCGAAAACGAAACTTATAGAAAGTAAATGTGGAACTGAGAGGAAGAAATTACATACCTGATGTGTTGTTTTGTGAAGTGCCCGATTAAAAGCAGGTTGGTCATGTGGTTTCTTTGCTTCGGTGTTAGACCAGGGCTGAGCTCGAATCTCTTCAACCCATTTCTTCAATAGAAGCTTTGCACTAGTAGTGCAACGCAAGAAAATCATGCAGCTACATACATAAGTCACTCCGTTCCGACTCGGTGGTAAACCATGAGAGTGATTTAAAGGCTTAATCTGGCAGCACCAAAATCAACCAATACTAAGGATAAATAAATACTATAACATGCAAAAGCTGCAATTACGTACTGCTGTCATGTCGTCCATGAAGTATACGTCGTGGCCTCCCTGTAAATACTTAAACGGATCTTGTAGCCATACCATATCAACATCATTGTACATAACATTGTAACCTAGCTCCAAAATGTCCAAGAGATGTTGTGGTCTCCGAGAAGTAAGATTGTAGAAACCCTAGTCAGATATCATGAAACTGGTTAGAAGGTCGGATTATTCACATACAAGTTATTTGCGTAGATTATTAGTAGAGCTAGTTATGGTATAAGCCCATCAAACATGTTCTTTCATACAATTGATCATCTGGATCATTGCAGCCAAACAATTTTTTTTCTTTTGTTGATTAATGCATTTTCACTTTTAACAAAAAAAAATAGAAAACGTTCTAGTGAAAGAAAAAAAAAGTTATTTGAGGCATTATATTATTTTAGAAAAATGTATATAGATGACTGAATATGTTATAAGTGGTTGCTGGGTTGTTGATTGTGTTAATTTTGTAAGAATACGATTAAAATTAATTATAAAAGTTTCATGGATAAGTTTGCACGTAATAGAAATTATATTTAAAATAATATATCAACATTTCTTTTGTTTTAGTAGTAATATTTGAAAGACTTGGATCTTCTTCAGAAAAAGATTTAAGAGGGGCAACTATTTTCTAATCTCTTCTAACCAGAGAAGTTTCAGGACCAGCACTCTACGTAGATCAATCGTTTTTGGTGTGTATGCAATAGTTGTGAATAAGCATTGAACTGAAGATAGAAGAACAGAACCTAGTAGTACATTTAGTGCATTAAAAACATATGATCCGTACGCTTCAACCAGATGATTCATTTTTTTTTCATACTAACCAATCACAATTCCATCTATATATGGGTAGTGACAATTTGGTTAATGTTGTAATTTCAAGGGAATCTCGACCGCAAGGCATAAAACAGAGCTGATAAGTAGCTGTACCGTAAACACAGTGTATGCAAATATCATTCAGAAACTAAATCAAAAACGGGGATGCAAAATCATTTAACAAACTTATGATCCTGAGTTTCAAGCTAGGGAATAGAGAAAGACATTGCATATGAAAAGGTGAAACATCTAGGCGTACCTGGGAACCAAAATGGTGTGCCGCCTTAGGATCCAAGGCTGGAGGAATGAGAACGGCATGACCGGGCCATTTCTCATTGACTTTGTACAGAAGTTCGTAATCTTCAGCGATCACAAGAACTTTTTCATGATGCTTCTGCTTAGCAATGCTAATCAACCAGTTGTTGAGAAAAGGCAAGAAAGGATAACTAACTGCGGAAACGATCACCGTCCCGTCCTTAGCCACAAACTTGGCTGCTTGAGCAAGGGAATAGTCGCGCCAGTCAGAGACCAGAAAAGAAGGAGAAGGAGGAGGAGGAGGAGGAGGAGAAGAGGTTCCGTCTTGAAACTTGAATACCGGAGACTGTGACAAAGGTAAGTATACGCCGAGGAGAACCAAGAGAGCCAGAAGGAGGAGGAAGAGACCGTTGCGGTTTATAAATGAAATGGGACGGTTCGAGATTGAGCGTTGTTGCTGCTGCGCCATTGTTGTAGCCGGAGATGAACCAAAACTGATGAGACAATTTTCATAAGTTGGGATCAGATTTGAAAATGGGAAAATATAAGCAACAAAAAGTCAGCGATTATGGTTCAGGGATGACGACGTGTAGAGATACTCAATCTCCATTATTATTAATTTAATAATGTTACACAATAAGAGATAACGTACACTATTAAATATGTGTTTTTCTATAAACAATATATTATTATTATGTGGGTTTGATATTTCATGTTGCGTGTGTAAATATATGTGTAGATAAAACGTTACAATAAGAGGAAACGGAGATGGGGGATCTGAAGAAATGCACCTATTTTGAAGTTTAAGGAAGTACATTGACCACGCTAGATATACTCTTAAATAAAAAATAAAATTCTAACATATTTTTATTAGGGCAATTCTCTCACATAATATTTTTGAAGTTTTTGTCAACAAAATAACATCAAAAAAATAAATGACCGAAATAGTCTTTTTATTTTGAAATTTTTAGTTTTTAATTTTTATTTTTAAAAGTTTTAATCTAACCCCCAAATCCCCACTCCATAACTTTAAACCCTGAATCTAAATTAGTTAACCCTATAGATATAAATATATATTTACATTCTTAATAAAACCTATTTTGACCATTTTTACTTTTTGGAGGCTATTTTTATGACATAACTCTTTATGACTATTTGAGGGTATTTCTCTTCTTTTTCTATTATTAATTCTCATATACTCTAATCTATTCTCATACTTTTCATAAAAATGATAAAAGTCTGAAGTGTCCATTAAAATCTTTTAATTTGATCAACGAATAATCTCATATACTCTTAATGAACAAAAAAAAAATATTTCATACTCTTACTAATTCTCACACACTCTTCTTTATTCTCATATTCTTCATATAGATGTTGAATATCCAAAGTGTCTCTCTCTAAATGACCAATCAAAATCCTTCCTCGCTTGGATACTGCAACATTGAGCAATTGATCCCCAACCTAGCTCAAATCAACTTCAGGTAAGGCATTCTCTTGGTCTAAATCTTAAATCGTCGTAAACCCCATGTTTTGAATCCAACATACACGATTTACATGATTTGTGATTGTGATATTAGATAGAATATTTCATATTTGAATTCAAAATGAAGTAATTGAGGATTGAAAACTATGATAGTATGTCTATTAGGTAATAAAATAATCAACAACTGGTATAATCATAAGGGTTGATATAGTATCAGGAATCAAAGCTGATTATTATTTTGAATTGAAGAGGAAAAACAACTAGAAAACCTAGTATAACTATGGTATAAGTTAAATGGTAAAACTGTAAAACTTGGTTAAATGACACTGTTATAACTTTGTATAACTTGGTATTAGTTAAACCATAAATATGTGTAAGAAAGTAAAACTTTAATGATAAAAATGTGTAACTAGGTAAAACTTTACTGATAAAACAACATAACAATGTATAACTTTAGTAAGATAACAATATAACTAGGTATAACTCAGTATAACTATGTAACTAGGTTTAACTTTGATGGTTTAGTTTTTTGTAAAGCAGATAATGGGTTTTTCTTCTACAAACATACACTTTGATTATGAAGGACATTATTCAAAGTCTGGAGATGATTATGAATGGATTCCAAGCGATAGTCGTTTGTGTGATATATCCTTTAAGACATCATCAGTGGAGAATATCATTTATTCGTTGTTGAAGGGGAGGATATGCAAGAAGATGACCATATATCCGTTTACGAAGAGGCTGAATATGAGTTATATTCCATTGGTAGTGGAACTAAGAGGCAATCATATATTTTGGATGATGAAGATGTGTTTGTTTATCTATCATTCGTGGATAAAGAGAAAAGATGAAGTATTTTTCATGTAGGGGACATCAAACAATTTGGGTTGCTGGTTCAACTGCTCATAAAGATCACAAGGAACCAAAGGAACACAAGGAATCTAAGGAACCCAAGGAACACAAGGATTTTAAGAAGAATAAGTTGTGCATGTGTGGCTAAATTTGTTGGTTTTAATGTTTTTATTGTAAGGGAAATGTTTGTAAAGTTGGTGAAACCTGCATTTTATAATTGTACAACTAAGTGAAACTTGTTTCATTATTGGTTTAACTGCGATAGGTAAACATACCAAATCTTAGCAAAACTTGCAAAATACAAAATTGAAGAAACAAAAAAACTTGTTCATGAAACAAACAAGAAATAGGGTAGTTATTTATATGTTATTGATGTTATTTATTTAAATCAAAATTTTAAAAATTTATATCACATTACTTACGTGTATTCATTATTAAGGATATACATTACTCTTTTATATCTTTTTCCTAAATATTGCCTTTGTGAGATTAGAAAACTTTTATATGTCATGAAATCAAATACATTTATACACGATTACATGAGAAATGCATCTAGGAAAAAAATATAGTTGTTATAACCATAAAATCATTCATCTAAGTACAATAAAACTAAGAAAATTGTAAAAAATAGGAAAGTAAAACTTTGACGGATTTTGTAAACTACAAGCTTGGTGAAAATTCAAGTACAAAAATTCTTTATAAAAATTTTCCGCCCATCTTTTCGAATTTTCCCTCTCCCCAAAGCCGATGAGAAATCGATGAAGACATGTATTAAATCCATTTTTGTGGGTTTTCCAATTTCCCTCAGCCACATCTCTCTCTCTCTGTCCAATTAGCTCTCTCTAACTTTCTCTCTTTCTTTCTTTCTTTTCTCCTCTTGTTTTAAATCCTCTTGTTTCTTTCTTGGAAATTTTGACGAATTCATACAAAGAGATGAAGAACATGAAGAAGTTAAAGGCACACTACAACGTGCTTGGGATTGTGGCGGATGCCCAATACGGGATTCCGACCAGCTGCCCTTGTTGGGGAAGCATCATCAACAAGGTTTCTCCACATCCGAAATATTCCACCGATTTTGGTACTTCGCCAGGGAGGAAATACTTCATTTGCAAGAATTTTGAGGGAATTTATGAATACTTTCGGTTTTATGAATATTAAAGTTAATACTTTCGGATATTTATACTTTAAGGTTTTCTAGTTTTATGTGTAGGATGATATCCTCCACTTCCGTCAACCATAGGTCTTCGGTTCTCAGGAAGAGATTGAAACGTTGTGTTGATGAGATGGCTGCAGAGATTGCTCAGCAAAGCACTCAGCTTACCCCTCCATGAGATGATTCAGCTCTTTGTAATCTCGTTGTTTCCCTACTTACTCTACTTCTAAAACTTTGTTGATCTATTAGACGGCTTTTGCAAGTCTTTATTTTGTTTCTTTAAGACTTGTAACTTTGTTGGTTTAAGACTTAAGCTTAAGGATGATGTCTCTTCTACGTTAAATTAACTTTATGTTTCTTTAATGTTATGTTCTTATGTCTATCTATCCATACGAACCAAAAATTTTCTAAGTTAAAGTTACTTATTCAATCACAAAATACAAGTTTTTCTAAGTTTTACGAAGTTAGACACTCATAAAACTCTAACTTTAACAAAGTTTAACCTACTTATACAATCACGAACTACAAGATTTCTAAGTTTTACAAAGTTAGACAATCATAAAAGTCTAACTTTACCAAAGTTTAACCTACTTATAAAATCACGAACTACAAGTATTTCTATGTTTTACGAAGTTAGACAATAAAAATTTGCCATAAGTCATACAAACGATAAGTTTTACGGAAAATAACATAAGCCATACAAACCATAAGTCATACTAACCATAAGTCATACAATAACATAAATTTTAACAAAATTCAAGTTTCTACAACAAAATAAAACACCACAAAAAAACAGATAGAGAACACCAAGTTTTACAAAGGCCCATAGCCTCGTGTCTCCAAACATAAGGGTCACTGCGTAGTAGTAATTGCACGAACTCCTCAACTTCTGGCAAACACGGATTGAACCTGAAGTCAGATAATCCACCTTTGATCTCAAGACATAGATCATCATCAAAAAGACCTGGATAAATGAGTTTAGGAAACGTTTTTCTCAACTAACACATTTAAAACTAAACCCATAATATAACAAACTTACTTATCAGCCTCCAGATCCTCCACATCCTAAGGAGCACAATCACCTCTTCACGGCCCCTCATGTTTTCAAACCCATCCTAGAAGGCATAAGCATGATCGCCTTTTGCCACACATTTGATCTAAGTCTCCTTATTATGAATAAAATAATGTGTGTCAATTACACTAATGTAAACATTTTGTTGTGATCATATGTTATAGTGTACTTATATGTTGTCCCTGATGTAAAACACCATCTTTGGCCTTGAAGGACCATCAAAATGGGCTTTCGTGTTGAAGACCACTCTCATTATATCTACAAGATAAGTGTCTTCGCTTTTGTTAGATTATCTGCAATATATTTCAATAGTTAGCATTAGTACCTATGGGATATTTTATGCTGCTGATGTGAGGGATATCATGGATACACTTGAATTCTATGTTATGATGATTGTTCAGAAGATCGATGATGTGGAATTTAGCATACAGCGTAGAAGATAGTTTGAATCTAGAGTTTGTTGCCTTCAAACCTAGATAGGCATGGTCAAGTTCTACCCAAAAAATTTCCTCCCACCTTCCCTCTTGGTTCTCTAAGTCTCTAATTCTATATGCACTTTCTGTATAAATGGTCATCTCCATACTGGCTCCCTGCATAAATGAAGTTTAAGTATCAAGTGATTAGAAACTTGAGAGATGATGATTTTACACTTACAGCCTCATCCGCTAGGATATAATTCTAGTTGGGTCCACGACCGGAAACTTAGTACGAGTGGATGCTGAGTATTTTCACTCTTAAACGCCATGCTGCGATGCTCTTGTTATATACAACACCAGCAAGAATATTGTAGTGTGTCATATCGTTAGAAAATTGAGAGATGATTTGTCGCTTCTTTGGTTTTTGGTGTTTTTTGTGTTATTTTTCGCAGTGAAATGTAAGTGGGAGAGAGCAAACTGCATCTATTTAAGGGGACAAAAGGAGAAGATTTAGTGGAGTGGAGTTTGAAATGTATTATAATAAATATGATAACTGGCTCATGTATCTTTTTATTACTAACTTGACTATACATTACAGAAAGAAGAGAGAGTCAAATCTAATGAAGATTATCGAGAGAGGTGATTGTTGCAGAATAAAGTTGTGTTTTTTTGAGGCGTCCATCAAATCACTCTTACATGGAGAAGTTTCTAATCGTAGTTGGGCAAGAAGATCATTAAATAAAGGGTTTATCACCTTCTCCAATTAATTTAACGTTATATAACCCATTCATTTCTTCTTTTCGACTAACAATCATTTTCTTTTATCTCTTGATTACAGATTAGGAGAGACATGGAGAACTTGAACTTTTCTTCTCTCCCTCCTTCCATTCTTCTTCTGATTCTCTCTAAGGTAGCAACAAAAAATATCAGGTACTTTGGTAGTGCAAGAGTTGCTTTTCCCGGACTTGGTTCAACCTTTACGTTTGTATTGCATCTTGCACATCTGCGGGCAATCAACATCTACACCATCCACCGTTTCACGATAATAATTCCTCAAGCTTGAAATTGCCTCAAAAGCCAGCATCTACATAAAACAAAAAAAATTAACATCAAAGTTTCACCAACTTTGTACCAAGCTATACATATATAGTTTCCTAAGTACAAGAAGAACTAAAGAATACCTCCAAAGGAACACGAAAGCTTGAAAAAACACATTTCGTTCCCACATCTTGTTGCACTTCTCTAATAGCCAAGATACATCCTTCACGTTTTTCTCAAATGCATATCGTCCCCAAGGGAACTTTTTGCATACCTCTAGGTCATCAACAACTTTAAGGAAGACAATTTCCACATGTAATGCTCTTTCTCCAGACTTTTTGCCTCCGACGATGATGTTGGATAAGAAGTACAAAACAACCATCTTCAAACGATCCAAAGATGACTTTCCTTTCATTACTAACATCTGCTTCTCGACGTCAGCGTATGTAATCTTCTTCTCTTGTTCAAAATACTTGCTCATGAAGGATGTACTACCCAACCTCTCATGGTGGTGGGGATAATCATGACAGCATGGTCCAAAGATGAGTTTGATTTCTCTAAGATATCGGATTGGGACGCCATTAACCATAAATCATGCTTCTTAGCTACACAAGATGACCATAAAATGATAATCCACAAGCCCGTACACTTGTGTTTTGGTTTTTTCAAATGGAAAAAATGTTGGAACTGTGGGTGTTGTATGAACCAGTCCACCTCTTTCTGTTTCAAGATCGATTATATATACCTTAGCTCTTTCTCAATGCAACACTTTGGTGAAAATTTTATACCCTTTTGATACTCGCTTGGAGGAAAGTGCACCCTCAGCAGTTGCATGGCTTTTTCTTCATCCTCAAGAAGCTGCACTCAAAAGTAAAATGAAACATGTATGTCATATTAGAACCATCAACATAAAGTTTCACTCTATTGTATTTAGTTATACAATCAATTTTTTTGAGTTTTACTTAGTTTCACAAAGTTAGACAATCGGAACAAAAGAAGTTTTACTTAGTTTTACAAAGTTAGAAAATCGAAAGAGTTGGAGTTTTACTTAGTTTCATAGAGTTAGATTATCGAAAAAGTTGATGTTTAAATTAGTTTCACAAAGTTAGACAATCAAAAGAGTCAAAGTTTTACTAAGTGTATCAAACTTTTACAATCAGCGTCAGTTCAAGTTTCACTTCGTTTTACACAATTATACAATCTTAATCAGTTAAATTTTACTAAGTTGTTTAAATTTGTATTATTCAAGTCAAGTTTCAACAAGTTCTCGAAGTTATACTAAATTCTACATAGTTACTTACCGCTGTATGCGAATCTGTTTCATGTTGTGGCACTGAATCAGTCTCTGCGAAATCTTTTTGAGGATGTGATGTAACCCTAACCAGCTCATTGACCAAGGTATGATGATCCAAAACACACCATCTAAGCCACTGATCATGGTTTAGCTTAATGAGTATTTATAAGGCATTGTCGGTTTATCCATGAAGTGTTGGACCGAGAGAAGCTATTGGGCTTAAAGGCTAAACGTGTATGTTTTTGGGCTTGGTAGAATATCAGTGTTTGGGCTTGAATTCAGGAGCATATTATCCACTTTACAAATCCATGGTCATGGTATATCAAGAGCATCAAAGAAGAATTTATTTCTGGTCAAAAGTCATAGTCCATATTTCGTTTTTTTTATAAAAAAAAGTCAAGTCTTAGTTTCTGTTTTATATGCATTGTTTTTAGTGTTTTCAATTTCGATTTCTACAACTTGTAATCATATAAATAAGGCTTATGAGCCATAATAAAATCTTTCAGCATTGTTAAATAATTTTTTTCTTTTAAAATTTGTTGAATCCTTTATTCTTAATAAAAAGATTTTACGTCGTTGGAGTGAGTCATTTCTTTGAACTTAGGAGCTGGTGTATCAAGGTTCTTCCGCAACCCTTTTGGGACCATTAAATCCATATCCCTTGGTCGTTTGTGCTTTCTTGCTCACTCGGTGCAATGCTTATCCAATAACAACCTTAGAGTGTAATCCTTAGGAGATTTCTATCATGTGATATCAAAGCCACTATGAGGTTAAGAGTTCTTCACAGCCATCCATTCTTAACTCTTAATCTTATAAGCCATCATATGTATCTTTTGGACTGAAGAGGAACCATAAAGAGAAGGCTGAACTTAAGGAAACAAGAGAGAAGTTGCGAGAATGGATGAGAAACAAGCGCACAACCGAACTCATTGCTTGAAAAAATCTTGAACGTGAGAAGGAGACAATAGCTGGCCTGACCGAGATAAATGGAAGGAGAAATCAGTCATCAAAGAGGCCACACGATGTTACATTTATTCTGGATCAAATGTAGGAAAATGAGTAGACCACAAAAGGAAGATCAAATGCCACCATCTTTACAGTTCGTCAAGGTTCTGTCGGCCAGAGATATAGCAAAAACAAACACTTGGAAAGATGGATTTGTGCTTTTAAAGAGGAGGTCCATCAAAAGATCATCGCCACACAATCAGAAATCCGACCATCCTTTGAACCAGAGAACAAAGAGGCAGACACGACGATAGAAGAGACAAAGAAGCCAGAACCAATCACATAGAAGAAGAGCCGTGTGTATTGGTTGTTCATTTTCATGTACAGGCCGTGGCTGAAGAAATAGTTGGTATTAGATCAGAAGCGGCTCATGAAAAAGAGTACACAACAATTTGCAAATCAGGTGAATACCATGGTTCATTCCTGTGTGATATATTGACACTTCCGCTTGTTGGAAATGATTATAGTCCAGTGGGGCTAATGAGGCATGAAGAGGGCCTATAAATTTTCATATATGAGCCAGGAGAAAAGACACGTGAGCAAAGCGACAACAACCAGACCTTGCCCAAAGAGCTAACAAAGTGGAGCATAACAATGTCAGTTCATTCATCCTTGAAGGAATATCAGATTTGAGGTCAAATATTTTTGAAGAAAGGGAGGATGATGTAACACTGACTAACTTCATTGACCAAGATATGATGATCCCGAACACACCATCTAAGTCACTAATCATGGTTTGGCTTAATAGGCATTTTCAAAGACTTATCGATTTGATCCATGAAGTGTTGGACCGAGAGAAGCTATTGAGCTTAAAGTCTGAACGTGTATCTCTTTGGGCTCTAATAGAATATCAGTGTTTGGACATGAATTTAGGCAAAGGAGAGGGCTGAGAAGAATAAAGAATATCTGGCCCAAATGGAGAAACCAACGATTTATGCCTAAGGGAAAATAGGCATTTTGACCAAGCCTAAAAGAGAAATGTCTTGGTCCATTTCAGGAGCATATTATTCACTTTACAAAGCCCTGGTCATGACCATATCAAGAGCATCAAAGGATAATTTATTTCTGGTCAAAAGTCATAGTAAACATTTCGACTTTCCATAAAAAAACAATCAAGTCTTAGTTTCTGTTTTCTATGTATTGTTTTTAGTGTTTTCAGTTTCGATTTATACAACTTGTAATCATATAAAGAAGGCCTATGAGCCGTGAATAAAATTATTCAACATTGTTAAATAAAAATATTTATTTTTAAGTTTGTTGAATCATTTGTTCGTAATCGAACATTGTAGCTTTTAAGTCGTCGGAGTGAGTCATTTCTTTGGGCTTAGGAGTTGGTGTATCAAGTGTTTTCCACAACCCTTGTGGGACCATTCAATCCACATCCCTTGGTCGTTATGCTTTCTTACTCATTCGGTTCAACCCAATCACCAACCTTAGAGTGTAATCCTTGGGGAGATTTCTATCAGGATGTGTCTTCAACTTGTTCGTCATTTGTTCCGGATTCCACTTCCTCTCCGTCTCTGGCTTCCTCCTCTTTCTTAGTGGAAGTTTCTTCATTTGTATGTACTTTGTCGGTTACTATACTGATATATGTCTCGATTGGTGGTTTGGTTTACGACCTCGGTTACATGACCGGTTACTACGGCTTCAGAACCTTTGATGGTGCTTGGAACCTAATGGGGACCTCAAGTCAGTAGCTGGACCACCAACTCATGAGATCAACTATACAAGCTACATTAGAGCCAAAACCGACATAGGTACATTCAAAGAAGGTTATATTTTCAAACATGAGGATTTTGACCATGAAACCAGTTTCTATAGATTCTCAACTCAACCAGAAAACGCGAAAATTGGTTTCATACCAAAAGGAGTAATGGTTTAGGATATTTTCCATTCACAAGTCAGACTATCTACACTGCATCTGAACAGGTTCTATTTAAGGAAATTAGTTCTTTGCTTAAAGAGTGTGCGACTCAAACTCAGGTGTGGAAACCGCAGGATCATTCATTACATCTAAGACCACTTGGAGAGTTGATACCATGCACTAAACCTCACTGGATGAGCCAGATTCTTCACCATATCAACTTGCCATATTTGGAGCAGATTTACGATAAATCCTAGTGGCTTTTTGTCTCCATGATTGCAACCATTTTGTCGATTTTTTTTCTATCAAAAAGAAGCTCCAAAGGATCCTAGGATCCTCTCAAAGTTTTCCAGATACAAGCAGCTCATCCTTTGGCCGAGATTCTCTTATATTTTCTCATTTAAAGCGTAAGGGCTAGTTTGCTTAATTTCATCATGTTTTCTCATTTTAGTTTGCTTTCTAAATCATTGTACTGAGCCTATATAAGCTCATTAGTTATCTCATTCTATGGGAGAAATCTGTTACCTAAGAGTTAATAAACTTTTCAATTTCTTTTCTCCAAATTCTTTGTGTCTTTGTGTGATTTAGATCATTCAGTCTTCTGTAGATTCACTAGGCTCTTTGATAGCGAGTTAGTATACTTGTGGATTTAAGTATTCTTCTTCGTGGTTAACTGTGGAATCAGTCAGCAAACCTTTCTATCCAGTATCTGTTGGATATTCTAATGCGGAAGCGTTTTAAACCAGAA
>CAJHQP010002352.1:0-88165 GCA_905132765.1 Moricandia arvensis | reverse complement strand
GGATGAGAGTCTACTTAGATATGCCAAGTTTGAATCCCTGCCTTACTCTGATATAAGCAACTTTACTGAGAAACAGCACATGGTTCTTGATGCTGCTGCTCTTGAAAACCTTGAGATATTTGAAAACAACAGAATGGAGGTGTTTCAGGGTAAAGTATCTCAATCTTGCTATATATTATCAAACGTAACTGATGTGTTCCAAAACTAAAAGTGAGTGTTGTCTTTTGAAGGACGCTATATGCACAATTGAATCAATGTATCACTGCGTCTGGGAAACGGTTACTGAAAACATGGCTGGCACGACCTTTATATAATCCAGTACTTATCAAGGAACGTCAAGATGCTGTAGCAATTCTTCGGGTGAGTCTTTAAATTATTGCTTGACTATATGCTGCTGACATGTGTATGTGTTCCAAGCAATGATATACATTTCTCTGCTTCTCAAGTTAGACGATAACCCGTCCTCTTGGTTTGCATTTTACCTTTTCATTTCTGTTCAATCCATGAACAAATCTCGTCCGAACTACTCTATCCCATTGTGGATGTTCAACTAACCATCTATTGTCTGGAAATAAATTCCTTAGTTATACGAAGCTTACTCTGCATGCAATGTCCCTACTTTCAGGGGGAAAATCTTCCATACTCGCTGGAATTCCGGAAGGCGCTGTCAAGACTTCCAGATATGGAGCGGTTGATTGCACGTATATTTTCTAGCATGTAAGTGATTAGCTGGATTGAGATGTTATTTCTTGCAATTCATGTTTGTAGCAGTGGTCTACTTAAATATGTTAAAAAAAATCGATGTGTTACATGGTGCAGTGAAGCTAGTGGAAGAAATGGAGATAAAGTGGTTCTATATGAGGATGTAGCAAAGAAGCAGCTACAAGAGTTCATATCAACTCTACGTGGTTGTGAAACAATGGTAGAAGCATGCTCTTCCCTTCGTGCTAGTTTGGAGCATGATAAATCCAGACGCCTGTGTCATTTACTTACTTCTGGTATCATCATCCTCTCCATATTCACATTCTTAGACTGGTAAATCCACAGCGTCTTATATACTTTTTTTATGCCAGGTCAAGGTCTTCCAAACATTTCACCCTCCATTAAGTATTTCAAGGATGCTTTTGACTGGGTAGAAGCTCACAATTCTGGACGAGTAGTACCTCATGAAGGAGCTGATGAAGAGTATGATTTACCTGCAAAGCGGTAAAAGAATTGGAATTCAGTTTGACAAAACATCTAAAGGAGCAACGAAAATTACTCGGAGATGCATCAGTGAGAATTACTTGCATATATGTTTTTGCCCCTTAAATGCCTGATTAATTAATGGTGCTGATCAGAGCTTTGGTGATCTTGTGCAGATAAACTACGTTACAGTTGGGAAAGACGAATACCTTTTGGAAGTTCCTGAAAGTTTAAGTGGGAGTGTTCCTCAGGATTATGAATTATGTTCATCCAAAAAGGTAAACAAAATTGCTGACGACATGATGTGCGAATATATAATCCTCTCAAAATTTCTGATGTATCCACTATCCACACTAACACTATAAAGAAAGCTTGATTTTAATCATGGGATTTTTGACTGTTTACATCCATTCAGGGTGTCTTTCGATATTGGACTCCTACCATCAAGAAATTATTAAAAGAGCTAGCACAAGCGAAATCTGAAAAAGAGTCAGCTCTAAAGAGCATTTCACAAAGATTGATTGGACGTTTCTGCGAGCATCAGGAACAATGGAGACAATTGGTTTCTGCAACAGCTGGTACGGACAGATTCATGTTTTATAAAAAATTCAATTTCTTCTAGGAAACGATTTTTTTCTCTTGTTAATTACTGCCACCCGGGTCTTAGCTTTGTGAGTCAGGGTATTGAGCGTTTCCGTTGTGAGCATTTGTCGAACCAGTTAGAAAATTTGATTCCACACTTAATAATCTGAGTTAGAAGTACACATGCACAGAATAAAAATTAATTTGTGAGCTCGCTGCAATTTATTGTGTGAAATAAAACCTGCTGCTACAGATGTATAACATTTTATAAGCAAGAGATACTTTGGTAGAAGATAGTTTAATAGAATTAGGCATTGCAAACAAAGTGTGCACTTAGATCTTTCTTTGGATTTGTTGTTGACATGAATCCATTCCATTCCATTGCAGAGCTGGACGTGTTGATCAGCCTTGCTTTTGCAAGTGATTCATACGAAGGAGTAAGATGCCGCCCAGTAATATCAGGCTCTACATCTGATGGTGTTCCACACTTGTCCGCCACTGGTCTGGGGCATCCAGTTCTGAGGGGTGATTCATTAGGCAGAGGCTCTTTTGTACCAAATGATGTAAAGATTGGTGGTTCTAAGCAGGCCAGCTTCATCCTCCTCACAGGCCCTAATATGGGTGGAAAATCAACCCTTCTTCGCCAAGTTAGCTTGGCTGTGATCTTGGCTCAGGTAACGCCATTAAATTTTTTCTAATTTGAAGGCTACTGGACCTTGACCCATTTAATGTTTGATGAAGAAGACTTAAGCAATGATGATATTTTTTCACAGATTGGAGCAGATGTCCCAGCAGAAACCTTTGAGCTTTCCCCTGTTGACAGAATTTTTGTCCGGATGGGTGCAAAAGATCATATTATGGCAGGACAAAGCACGTTTCTAACAGAACTTTCAGAAACTGCTGTGATGCTGGTAAGTACTGTTCACACTGTTTGCAACTTCGATTACATGATGAAGCTTTCTTTGGATTAATGGTGATACTTATCACAGTTGTTAATCATTTTGAATTTTTGTTTTCATGCTTTGTTACCAACACACAGACGCACTGATAATAATCATTATATAAATGCAGTCATCAGCAACCCGAAATTCTCTGGTGGTGCTTGATGAGCTTGGACGAGGAACAGCCACATCAGATGGGCAAGCCATTGCGTATGTTGAATTATTGCTGCGTATCTTGTTGCTGAGACTTACTGCCATTGTTCAATTTATCTAAAATTATCTGTTACTTTCTTACAGGGAGTCTGTACTAGAGCACTTCATAGACAAAGTGCATTGTAGAGGAATGTTCTCTACTCATTATCATCGCCTCTCTATGGATTATCAAACCAGTCCAAAGGTATTATTGTGAAAAGTGTCTCTGGTTGAGATAGTTATCGATATGATTGGGAAGACTTGTTGAGACTCTATCATATCAATGGTTCATGATATTATTTGGATAATAGGTCTCGCTTTGCCATATGGGATGTCAAGTGGGAGAAGGAAGTAGTGGAGTAGAAGAAGTGACATTTCTATATAGATTGACGCCTGGTGCATGTCCCAAAAGCTATGGAGTTAACGTTGCTCGCTTAGCTGGTAAAAATAACATCGCCTCAAAACATTTCTCACTTGAAACAAAAAGCATTTTCTGATAATTATTCTATTTTTTTTTTTTACCACAGGTCTTCCAGATGATGTACTTCGAAGAGCCGTGGTTAAATCCCAAGAGTTTGAAGGTTTATATGGTAAAGACCATAAAAAGGCTGATCGTAAAGTGGGAGAAATGATAAAGCAGATCATCAGTGGTGTTGCATCAGGTTCTGATACCACAACTTCAAAGCACTTGCTGTCTGAGCTACACTACAAGGCTAACACTTATCTCCGGTTAACCAATTGATTTAGTCTTTTTAGATGCTTTCTGGTGTATCGTCGTTCTTTTTTTAACCAAAGCTCTATCGATGAGATTTCTCATGTTAAAAACTAAAAGCTCTGAGTATATACACTTTGGGGTTGTGGTTTAAGCTCCTATTGTGAAGTTTTTGGGATGTTTTCAGACTCTTTGTAGTAAGTAGGAACGGTCAGTTTTTTTTTTTTGTATATAATGATTGAGTGATCACGCAGATTCTGTTAACTTCAGTTTTTGTTTTTTGTTTTTGGTTTAATACGAGGAGACATACCAACCACAATATGCAATAACAAGGTTACAGGCTAATACACAGAGGTATTAGCACAATCAGTTTCAAAAAAGATCTTTAAGGCAAAGAGGATAACCTGAAAAGACTTAGGTTACAAACGATCCTCTTTAGTCACACTTTTTGTGATGAAAAAGAATTTTCTTGATTGGATGATCAATCTCCGTTGAGAAATCTTAGCCAATAGAAGTAAAATGGATTTAGAAAGAACTTTGCAGGATGGCCTAGCAAGAGAACAACTAAGAGCATGATTAACCTAAAGATCCATTTAGTGTCTCTTAATTGTTTTTTATTGTATTTTGTAATAAATGCAAGTTTAGGAGACTTAAGTAAGAGACCCACACATTTATATAGTCCAATGCAAGTCTCTTAATTAAAGTTTTTAAAAATTAAAAATGACTAACTATTTTATTTATTAAACATAATTATTTTTATTAAGTGAAAGAAAGTAAAAAAATAACATTTTAAACATAATTTTTTAAATGAAACTTAAAACAAACATTAAAATTAAATAAACGACAATAATTTAAGAAAAGCATCCGAGCTCAGTTGTTGTCCTCATCCCGTCCAAATTTAGACCATATATGTTCAACCAAATCATTTTTGAGTTGTTGATGCATTTGTTTATCACGAATTCTTGTTCGAACGGCCATCATATTGCCCATATTTGATGGGATATCTGTAGAATACGTGAGATCGACATGTGAATTTCCATTGTCTTCTCCTTGTTGGAACTCCGAAACATCATATTGAGTGTATCCATCTCGTTCGTCTTCTACAATCATATTATGGAGTATGATACATGCTCTCATAATCTTCCCAATTTTGACTTTATCCCAAAACAGTGCTGGATTTTTAACAATGGCAAACCGAGATTGCAAGACTCCAAAAGCACGTTCGACGTCTTTTCGGACAGCTTCTTGACGTTGAGCAAATAAAACAGCTTTCGGCTCTTGTGGTATCGGAATAGATTGGATAAATGTTGCCCATTTCGGATAAATACCATCGGTGAGATAGTAAGCCATGTCATACTCTCGTCCATTGACAGAGAAAGTGACTCGAGGAGCTTGACCATTTATTATATCATCAAAAACAGGCGAGCGATCAAGAACATTGACATCGTTTAAGGTACCTGGAGGACCAAAAAACGCATGCCATATCCAAAGATCATATGAAGCCACCGCCTCTAAAACGATCGTTGGTTTACCCGAACCCCGAGAATATTGTCCTTTCCAAGCGGTGGGACAATTCTTCCACTCCCAGTGCATGCAATCAATGCTTCCTATCATACCCGGAAATCCACGATGCTCTCCAATATCAAGTAAACGTTGAAGATCATTCGGTGTTGGTCTTCTTAGGTACTCATCGCCGAACAAGTAAATAATTCCCTCTACAAAATTCTCTAAACATGACCGAGTTGTTGTTTCACCGAGCCTGAGGTATTCATCAACCGTGTCAGCCGCAGTACCATATGCCAAGACACGAATGGCTGCCGTACACTTCTGTAGTGCTGAGAGACCAAGCCTCCCCAGACCATCCTTCTTTTGGCGAAAGAAGTGAACTTCGTTAGAGAGTCGATCAACAATAGACATGAACAGTGTTTTGTTCATTCGAAAACGTCGTCGGAAATAATTTTCAGGATACGTTGAAGTTTCACTGAAATAATCATTCCATAAACGCACATTGCCTTCTTCACGATTTCTTTCGATATACGCTCGTTTTTTTCTTTTTTTCCTTCGTTCTTCTTGATCACCGTGAATAGTAAAATTCTCAAAAGCTTGATCAAATTTTTGATCAAAAAATTGATCAAAAGATTCATCAAATGCTTCATCTAAGTTGTTTTGAGAAGATGAAGCCATATTAGATGACTTTGTTGTTACAAAAAGTGAGAGCAGAGAGTAAGAAGATGAGTTTGTTTTTATTACAAAAAGTGAGAGCAAATAGTAAGAAAATGCGTTCGTTGTTGTTACAAAACCAGGGAGAATATTTTTCTTATATAGACATACAAAAGATGAGAGAAGCAGAGTTCGATTACACTTGTAGTCCGTGACACAAAGAGATGAGTAAAAACATAACACTAGAAGACATTAGACATGACACTACAACACTAGAAGACATTAGACTAGAAGACATTAAACTAGAAGACATAGACAAGCAAATCCGTGACACTAGAAGACATTAGACTAAAAGACATTAAACTATAAGACATAGACATTACACTTGTACTCCACTTGATTCCGTGACTCCATTTCACTCCACCTAAAAGTGCAGAAAACATGAATATTAGTTACACTCAACAACAAGAACACTTACTCCTAATATAACACATTAATTCAATACAGCAACAAGAAGATAATCTACAACATTAAACAAAACACTTACTCTTAATACAACTCATTTATGAGCTTTTTCTTTAGATCTTCTTCATAATCAGCTAGGGGTGCTTCTTTTGCAATAAGAGTCTGAAGTATCTTCATCTTGGAGAGCCTTTCTTTCCTTGCCAAATCTTCTTTTTTTATGCTCCACATTGTCTGGAATTCAGACAACTCATTCCCTTCAACCAAAGACCTCTTCCCACGGGCCTTTGCAGCCTTAACTCCAAGGGGCCTAGTTCCTTCATCATCAACATCATCAGCGTTTTCATTTACTTGAGAGCTTGCTGAGTGTGAACCATCAACACACTTCCTTCTTTTGGAGCTGCTATCAGTTTTAGATGTAGTGAGGTCACACCACTTCTGGTCATTTCGAAGCTCAAGCCAAGCATGTTCAAGTGTGAACTTCTTCTTGTGGTTGTTGAAGAAGATTTGGTGGGCTAACTTGAGAACATCATCCTCATTCATACCACTGCTTTTCTCTCTAGTTGCTGCTTGATAAGCCCCACAAAACTTGCAAACTAAATCGTTTAGCTTGTGCCAACGTTGCTTGCAAGTCCGTGCCTCCCTTTTTTCAGAGCCAACAAGCTTAGGGCTAGCTGAGAAATAAGCTGCAATCCTCTTCCAGAAAGAGTCTGACTTTTGCTCATTCCCAACCACGGGATCCTTGCTTGTGTTTAGCCACGAACTGATAAGCACAATATCCTCTGTTGGCGTCCAAGACCTTCTTTCCCTGCGCTCTGCCTGAGGCTCCTCCACGTCCTTTGTTCCTTGCAATGGAGAGGGTGGAACACTATCTACTGCGCTCCCAAACACAACATTTCGTTGACTATTAAGTAGTTCAACAAAATTTGGAGAGTCCCTAAACGGATTGAAATCCATTTCGGCAGTGAAAGAGAGAGGAGAAAGAGAGGAAAGAGGAGACAGAGGAGATAGAGGGGAAAGAGGAGACAGAGGAGACAAAGGAGAAAGAGGGGAAAGCGGAGACAAAGGAGACAAGGGAGAAGGACAATAAAATGGCATTCAGGTGTTGGAGTTCAATGAGACACAAAGATTATAATTTATAGAATGAATATAGAGAAGGAAAGAGATTGAGCATTCAACACACCCAACACTAAAGCAACCAACAAACACTGCTTATTGATGAGCATTCAACACATCCAACACTCATGCGTTTAAGACAGAGGAGGAAAGATGACTTCCTAGGGGTGATTAGACATTTATCTAACAACAACCAACAAACACTACTTATTGAATTACAACAGATCAACCACCGCATCACTTCTATTTTAACACTATAATCTAACACTAAAGCAACCATTAATCACTACACACCAGAACCTAGAGTCCTAGACCATTTCATTTCCCACCAGAACCTAGAGTCCTAGACCATTTCATTTCCCACCAGAAGCTAGAGCAGTACATTTCAGACTTAATGAAAGAGTTAAACTAACCTGTTTTGCTGCGAACACATTTGTCCTATGAACCTTCCTCAGCTTTCTTCATCCATCCACCTAATGACACAAAGACAGAGAATCAAGACACAGATTTTAACAAACTATCTAACAAAACAAAGACAAAACCATAACAGAGAATCAATACACAAAAACAAGAAGCTCTACCATTTCATTACAGACATAAACATACAGAGAATCAAAAGTTAAACAATTCATGCGGTAAATTGATCAAATTTGATCCATCAATCTAAACAAACAAGAAACAAAATCATTCATGACACAAACATTTTAATACAATAAACATCATCAGATTTTAATACCTTGCTTTTCCAGAGAGCCACCGAGAGCCACCGTCACACAATACCAACAGAAAAACAAAAATACAGTTAGATCAAACCAAGAATCATCATATTCTAAGACATACATAAACAACACAACAACAAACACACCTTTGGATTTAAGAAGAGCCACGGAGATTGAGGTCCGTCGCCGTCGAGGAGCCTCCGAGTGACGCATCGGCGAGGACAGAGAGGTCCAACGACAGCCATGAAGGGAGACGACGCGGAGAAGAGCAGAGCCACCGACGACAGGAATCGAGAGAGAGACAAAGACACCGACGTTTCGCCGAGAAGAGGCATCGACAGTGACAGAGAGAGAGAGAGCTCCGACGAGAGACAGACGACCGACGGAGATGGATCGCCGACGAGAAGAATCGACATTGAGAGAGAGAGAGCTTCTTCATTCTTTGCGTCTTCGGTTTCGAGAGAGAGAGAAGCCGAAGGTCGCGAGACCACCTCCTCTCCATCCACTCTTCTTTTGACAGGTGGCCCTAAAGACGGCATCTTGCGTGGTGAAAATAAGGTACGTGCCTTCCTCTTTCTATATTTCTTATTTTCTTTTTAATTAAAATTTCAATAAGAGACCTTCTTAAAAACCGCGTTAATGGTGCTCTAAAAGGCCTGAACATATATGGGACCTTACATATATTTATAGTTGGGTTTACCACTCTAATTGGGCTTTGTCTTCTCCGTGGACCCAGAGGGCATCAATGTGGGTACGTTTGTGATTTATGAACCCGCACTGCTCGCCGTTTTTCATGTTACTTCGCCTTTGGCTACTTTCGTCTTTACTCGACCTCTAAGCTAAAATTAGAATCCTCAAGATCTCTCTCTTCTATCTGTCTCTGGCGATTTGAGGTGTGTGGTTGGAGTGATCATGTTCGTGATAGATTGGTTCTATGGTGTTCTCGCTTCGCTAGGGTTATGGCAGAAGGAGGCTAAGATCTTGTTCCTGGGACTCGATAACGCCGGCAAAACCACCTTGCTTCACATGCTCAAGGACGAGGTTCGCCTCTCGATCCTCTCGTCTAATTAAATCCGATCCTTTTTTCAGTTTTTCGCTATCAACTCGATCCTGTTTCCTTGATTCGATCTTAGATTTGTTTTCCGTGACCTAATCGATCTCCAATTTTACTTGAAGATGCGTTGTTGTTGTTGTTTCAGTGATGAGAAGTTTCTAAGTTTGGAGTATACTAGTAACCTTTGTTTGTTTGTATACTAGTACAGATTCATTATAGTGTATGTGTATGCTTGATACTGTATGTGTGTGTTCGTTACTATTGATACTATGTGCTTTTGAAATTTGGTGAAACAGAGATTGGTACAGCACCAGCCGACACAGCATCCAACATCTGAAGAACTTAGCATTGGTAAGATCAAGTTCAAGGCTTTTGATTTGGGTGGTCATCAGATTGCTCGCAGGGTCTGGAAGGATTACTACGCCAAGGTCAGCATGTCAGCTTCTTGCTTTTTTTTTTTCCCTTTGCCATTTACTATATAATTGAGTGCATCTTGAGGTTACTTCACCTGATCACTGTCCCTTATAGCCCCTTTATTGAAGACTTTGCTCACGTGTCGGTCCATTAGATCGACACTGAACACTTCTTCTTCCTAGTGAGACCCTAGTTTGTAGTTTTTGCGCATAGGTAATTCGTCATGCTAGATCATCTTCACTCTAATGAATGCCATGTTTGTAGTTTTCCTGTTATCCTAAAGCTTTTTCGATAAGCATAGAAGCATCAGAGTATGTATACATATCATTAGTTGGGTTTTTTTTCCTGCCATTTACCACTTAATGGAGAGCATCTTGAGGCTTTTTCTGTTTTCGTCTGCCTCATACTTCACCTAATTACTGCCCCTTGTAGGCCCTCTATTGAACACTTTGCTCACGTTTCACCCATTAGATTGATATTGCACGCTTCTTCTTCCTAGTGAAAGCTTGTTTATAGTTTTGCTGTAAGGCAATTTATCATGCTAGATCATCTCCACTTTAGTAAATACTGTGTTTGTAGTTTTCCTGTCCTCCTAAGGCTTTTTAGATAACCATAGTAGAATCAGAATCTGTAACTCCTGACCTATTCAAGCTACTTGCGAAGGCATAGTTTTTTGAACATTTAGTTTCGATGATTTGTACTCTGTTTTTTTTGGCAGGTGGATGCTGTGGTCTACCTAGTGGATGCTTACGACAAAGAGCGCTTTGCTGAATCGAAAAAGGAACTGGACGCGCTTCTCTCAGACGAATCTCTAGCCACGGTTCCGTTCCTCATCCTAGGAAACAAGATAGACATACCATACGCTGCACCAGAGGACGAGCTCCGTTACCATCTCGGCCTCTCAAACTTCACCACGGGAAAGGGTAAAGTGAATCTAGTGGACTCGAATGTAAGACCATTGGAGGTTTTCATGTGCAGCATTGTCAGGAAGATGGGTTATGGCGAAGGCTTCAAATGGCTCTCTCAGTACATCAAGTAACTAAAGCCAAGACTCCAACAATCACATGACGCGTTGTTATTGTTTAAACCGTAAGTTTCTATATATCCCAGCTTTGTCTTTTGTCTTTTGCTTTTGTAAGAAATATCGTGAAACGTAGTAGCTTCTCGTTCGTTTGCGTGGTTTGTTTCTTGTAGTGATTTTTTTTCTAATAACATTCACATGTTTCGTAATTTATACTATTTTAAATAAGGTAAAAATGTTTGGCTTTTAACGTTTATATAATATTTAGTTTGTATATATGAATGAACCAATCATTCAAGTAAAGGATGGAACCGTTTAACGAACTCAATACAAAACCAAACCATTTCATGTGTGTATACATATACTTATAGGATCATTCTGATCTGAGAAGGGGTAACGAAAACAATTCTTGGAAGTTCCACTAAACATGTATTATCCGACAGACAAGTACAAAACTTGGAGGAAGAAGCGACTGTAGCTGATATGATTCAAAGACGTGGATGCGCTCCAGCCAATTGTTGAAGAGGATTGAAGACGTTTGAGAAAGGCTACCAAGGAGAATCTGCTCATCTTCGGTGAAGCTTGATGAACTGGCCCAATAAGCCCAAGCCCAATAACCCTAAATGTTATCTCGCAGATTAACCAAAATATGTCCTTGTAAAAAGAATTGTTTGCATGTGTTAGTTCCCTTGTTAGTGGAAGTTCCACTAAACATGTATTATACGGAGATTAATCGGGGAGAAATTTAATATAATTATATACATTTCTATGAGTTAATAAATTAAATATGTGAAAATAACAATATTTCCTGTGTAGTGGTCAGTGGGTCATACTATGTCACACAGGTCATGGTTTCGATACTGGCAAGCGTATTTTATCTATTTTATCAGCATTTAGGTTAAATGAAACGGAAATTACGAAAATAGTCTCGTCTGCGATTTCCAGTTTTAAGTACAGCCGCCATTCATTTTTTTTGTTGCGATTTCTATTATTTTTCTTGCTAATCTTATATCTTTTAATTAAATATAACAAATCTATTAAAGATAAATCAGTTTCGACCTCTAAATCTACCAAAGTGATGATTTTTCATCTCAACCGATTAAGTGAACGTCTAACACTAAATCGCGGCGGCTCCCGGCCGCAACACGTTTTCCGGCGACTTTCCCGTCGCCTAAGCCGCGTTTTTGAACAAGGGTTAGTTCTAAGAAACAAGATTTATTTGCATTTGACACATGAAAGCTCTTCTTCATACACGTGTCCTCCGTCTCGAATAACTTTTTTCTCTTGTTTTGCTATACGCTGACGTCATATCAGCTGATGATCTAGAGATGTGATTGGTCCTTTTTTGACCAAAGATATGATTGGTCATGTTGCAAATCTTATGCTAAATATAACATTAATAACTTTTTTTTTCAAGGTCTTCCATCAGCGCACGCACAATTATAAGTGAGAAGGTGGTCAAAGCGACTCAAACCCAGGGCGAGCACTCCAACTAGAGTTCCTTTACCATTAGGCCAAGAGCTCTTGGTTAACATTAATAACTTCACATAGTAGGTTATATAACATACGTATATCTACATAAATCAGTTCATTTGCCGACAAAAAAATGAACTATTAGTATTTGTAGCTGTGTCTAAAAAGTGGTTTAAAAGAAGTATTTGTAGCCAAATATGAATATATATTATAGAAAATTATTTAGAAATATTAACATTTATATATAATATAAATATATGATTATATATACTTAAACTTTTAAAATAAAAATTCCAGTTCGATCAGAGAACATATCATTTGTAAAACTAATTTTTGGTATATATAGTATAAATATATGATTATATATTTTTAGAATATATAACATTTTCTTTTTCAATAGTTTTATTTTATGGATTTCAAAACAGAGATTATCAATATGAAGTCTGGAAAACAATTTTTACATTATAAGTCTTTTCTTAAAAAAAGACTTTAAGCAAAAAATATGTGTCGTATACTCATGATGATAATATATATACGTGAAGTAACATAATACTATAATTTCATCTTAAGAAATTTTACTTGTTAACAAATTGTTAAATTCAGTATTTTGTCTTTTCAATCGATTTTTTCTCTAATAAAGAATATGTGATCTAGCTTCCATGTTATTCCAGAAAAGTCTCCCTTATATCTAATTATGGTTAAGTTAGTGTCTAGAAGACGAAAATATCAAAGACTAAACTACTCAAAATAAATGCAGCGATCTAGCAATGATAATAATAATACATTATCATGTGAATGTGGGTGAAATTTGGATAAGAGAATCTTTAGGGATTCACAACAAGTTTTAGTCATTCGACACTAACACTTATTGAGAATTAAAGAGCTTACATTTTATATATCTATTTTAGTTAACTAAATAGCTTAAACAGCAAGTTACCATTTGATGCGATCTCATCAAAAAGGTTAATATATCTCACTACTTTGGATTTTACTTAATATCACAACAGAATGATGATGGTCAAATCAATATATAATTGTGTACAATTAATGAATAAATCGAAATCAGTGGCAACTAATGGACCACTCATAAGATTACTTACACATCTCTGAAAAGTTTCATTTTATTTTAATAAAACAAAATAACCAGTTGAGGCTGGACTAATCTCTTGGATAAATATAAGTTTTGAATGAGAAAATTGGATCAAGCGGATCAAACAAAATAAAAATGGATCAAGCAGATTTAACGGTATAATTGTAGATCAAACATTCTAGAAATCTAAAACATATGTTTAAATAGTAAAAGTGGATACGAAACGGTTCCCATTTTTTTTACAAATTTAAAATAGTTTTATATATTATTTTTATATTATTTTCATAATTAAATTTGATTATTTTAGTCACTAATTTTTAAATTCAATAAATATAATTTTTCTTCAAATATAACCAAAATTAATTTAAACACATATATATATATATATATTATTTTGAATTCGATAATTAGATTATATAAGTTCTTATATTTAGAACATTATATATAAAATAAATTATATAATATTATACATTTTATAAAATATAAAATATAAACTGGTATATATACCAACTAATATATAAATATCAATATGTAAATTTTATATTGGTGTGAATTTATTAATCTAGTATATTTGGTATTATGAAATTATTATTTACTGAGTGTAAAATATTAATTTGGTAACTGTTATTATTCTTTGTATTTATTCAGAAAATGACGCTAACATAACATATAAATTATTCTGTTACTGATATTACTTCATTCATCTTACTTTATAATACATTTTCCAATTCACACATATATTTTTAGCACTAATGTATCATATAATAATTTCTATTTTCTCTCGAAGTTTCGTGATCTAGTGCTTAAGAATTTAAAACTTATTGATTCCCAACATATATAGTTTCTTATAGATTATAGGAAGTGAAGTTTATACAAGTTTCTTAGTAATACATACACATCCGTTTATTGTAGTCGTATGTTGTGAGGTCTATCAACCAAGACTATCACAAACATATAATCTTCCATGGATCCGAGTATTATGGAAAGAGATACATCGTAAAAAATTGTCCGTAAAATTGTTTATCAATATCACATAGGTAATTTATCAACATTTTAAATATGTTATTAATCTTATTAGCAGTAAATACCAAAAAAAAATCATGAATATGTATCTAGATTTTACAAACAATACATTTGGAAATCGAATGTTGAATATTCAGTAGACACTATTTTGAGTTCATTAAACAGTTCAGTTTATATGCACACAGCTATCACAATTTAAACCTCCTTTAGTAGTGAACAATTAACGGAACATATCTTCAGTTCTGAAAATTACTATAGTGGATTTTTTCGTTTATTTTTTATAAAAACGCTATTTATGTATAATTAGTAAGCTCCCACCAAACATTTAATTTAGTCTGTTACCAACTACGAATAAAACCAATAGCATATACTGACGACAAAACAATTTGGAGACTTTTTTTTTCTCTCGTTACCAGTCAAAAATATAGAAATTTCTTGAATTTTTCAAAGATCGAACGTTCAAAGTAGTATACTCGATAATTTTCCCTTTAAATTTGTATCTATTTACTTAGATTTTCGTTTATGGAAGAAGAAAATAAATGTTTGTATTACAAACACACAACATGTGTTTGCCCACTTGAAACATTAATGACTCGCACTCGCTCTCTAACTCAGCACTTTGTGTCCTCAACATTTTTAACTTGATCCCAAATTTATATAATAAATTTAGAAACCCACCATTATGTTTCATGTCATAATTTTTCTTTTTCAAGTATATTTCCTTATGGATCTTCTATTATGTGCACACCAATACGACGAACTAGCAGCCTTAGCTGTATATCCAGAAGACAAATGTATTATAGTAGAGATGGATATTTAATAATTATATAATTACTAGGAGAAAATGATAAATACATATGAAATACTAAATCCACAAAACTAAACTAAATCAAAATTGCTAGTCAACTATAACCAATTCAACCACGAACTACTTAGGAAATCATCGGATCACAACATACCAAGATACATAAAATAAAACAAAATATAATAAATATAATAGTAGACTAAAAAGAAATGAAAAATGAGTTTAAGAGCTGGCGACCTGAGCTGTGAAGACATGTTTGTATATAAAGAAACTAAACAAGACTCTTTAATACATAGAGAACTTGTCATGTTATTTTGCAATTATGTCATTCTTTGCTGGCCCCTTTCATGTACTGGAGCCCCATTCAAAACTTCATAATAGAAACTCATACATAATTTTTTATATTTCCTAGGATAAGAGATAGTATAAATATATAATTTATTATTCCTAGGATAATTTTGTGAAAACACCATAATTACCGTCATTGTTAACTTTCTCAGAATCAAAAACATGTTCCAAAGAGAATTGTTGGTGTATGCAAGGGAATCGAATCATAAACTAGAATCTTTGTATTTAATTGACCAATAATTATGGTTAGCTCATAAGATTGCACTTCCGATATTATGGCAAAACTCCAAATTTTAGCAAAAAGAAACATTATGGCACAACAATAACAGTATATAATAACTAATAATCTCTTAATTGTTTTATTTCGGAGTTTAGGAAATAGGAGAATGCTTCATATAATTATATCTCTCTCGTGGTGGCTAACATGCTCGTTTTACGTGGAAAACTCTGCCGAAATAGGTTTTGGGTTAAAATCGTTATAATGTGCAAAAATAAACTTAGAATAATTTTGTTTTAAAAATAAACTTCACTAGGTCAAACTACTCCTTGAAGCTACTCCATGGTCATACTAATTTTGTTTATTGTACGTACACCCTATTGGAACTGTATAAAGTCTTTTAAGATTGAGAGGTATATAAAAATACAAGACAAAGTCAATGTTGATTTATACCCAAAAATTAAATAAAAGTCAATATTGATAGAATAATTAGGTTCTAGATAACATATTAAGTTAACTAAAGCAAAGACGCATTCCATGAGATCTGTCTTCTCATCAAATGGTAGTAAAAATATTCCCCTCGAGACCCTTTTCTATTTTTTTTTTCACTTTATTCCCTTCGTCTTCTAAATAAAAACATTATCATTTCTATGTGATGGAATATTTTAGTTTATATTATTTATCCTTATAGGTTATTTTATGATCTCGTCGTGTATGAGAATGCCACGTTGAAGATATTCTTGGCTTTAACGCGACCATTTCCTTCTTGTTATTGAATTACCTTTTATTTTCTGTCAACAAAAGTATTATAGGTTATTATGTTTTTTGTTTTGTTTTCGGCACCAAAAGTATAATGTAGTCGAATTTAATTTCATTTTCGTCTGAACAACTCACAATTTAATCTAGATGGAGCACTATTTGTTATATACTATCTTCATTCCAAAATGATGTATTTTTATTTTTATTTTTTACACGTATTAAAAAAATATATTAATAAATATATTAATTTTTGTGATTAGTTATTTTTAATAATTTTTAGTCTATCAAAATTTACTAAACATAATTATATTTTTTTAAATTTTCAATTTACCATTTAATACATATGAAATGTAGATTTTATAGAAACAAAATATGAATAATTTTAAAATATACGTTTTACCAAAGGCAGTTCTCGTGCCCTAGACACGCAGCTTACACAAATGTTCATTACCCACATATTTTATTGACTTTTCTTTTTTTTTTCAACATATTTTATTTAATTTTATTGACTTTTCATTACGCAAATTTCAAACAAAAAGAGTTCACAGCTTGTTGAAAATATTTTTTTGTTCTTTTGTCATGGGGTTAGTGGTGTTGTTATTTGACGAAGAAATGGTACTGGCATATGAAGAAAGCTAGCAGAGTGCACAAAATTGCTCTTCGCCGATTCGTTATCAATAATATTACAGGATTTAACACTTTTCTATTTTATGCAGTTTTTGTTAAAAAAAATCGGCTATAGTTTTATGTAGTAAAAAATAATATCAGCACACAGTTTTAACTTTATTTCATTTTCACCTTCTTAAGAAAAAGGTTGGAAAAATTTATTGCGTCCAACCTCGAGCGGTATAATTGTTGCGTGCATGAGATATCCAGCAGCAACTGCAAAAAGCAAACTTGTTAGTTGGAGAACATTTACTTTTGTACCTTTGAAAATTTATGTATATTTACTTTTTATATACATCTACAAATATAGATAAAGCTCACTATGTTAATTCATATTTCAATTTATTTTTCATCAATAGATAATCATGTATGTATTTTCTACTAGTCATCTAATTAGTGTACTAGTTATTCGCTTTACATTTATATCTTAACGAGTCAGCGTCACTACCCACGACTAAAAATTGAGGGTCACGTCCTAGATATTTAAAATTATACATTTGTTTTATAGAGAGACTTTAAAGCCAACCAAAGCAGATCATCTTTTGATCTATCTTGTACCCATATTACACATGAGCATTAATTGAAAAGTTAAATTACGATTAAATAAAGCCGAAAGCTTTTCCCCAATTAAGAAACTATTAAAAGAATAAAAAAACTAAACTGATAGAACAAGTAACAACCAATTAGTATAAAACCAGCATGAGCCTTGTGGCTTACGATAAATGATATTTTGGTATTTAACTCTTTCATCTAGCAATCAATTAACATAAATTAGTATAAGCGAGTATCTTTGAATGAGATTTGTGGTGATTAACAAATAAATAAATAAGCCCCAAAATGTAACATTGTTTAATTCGTGTAGCTTAGAAGTCGTCATTTTATTGTTAAGATGTAAAAATATAAAATTATATTTTGCTTTTATCATGTAACAGAAAAATATATATAGTCTTTCCTTATATAGATGATAAATGTTTTTTAAAAATTCTTGTATACAAAAGATTGATGTTCTACGTTTAATTAATATTTTTTTTTCAAAAATGAAAACATCAATTATATTATGAATAGTAAAATTTTATTGGAAAGAAATAAACTAACAAAAACTAATAGATTTATATATATATATATATATATATATATATATATACTGTTAATATGTGTGCAAAATTTTAAACATAAATCATTTAATAGTATCATATATTTTAGGAAATAATGAATAAGGGTGGAATCATGTAGGCTAATGGCTAAGCAACAGTATGCGCCAGCTTGGAACCCTCGAGGGATCCAATGAACTTCGTCCAGGGGCAAATCCGTCATTTCAGCATTCATCTTCTTCTATTACACAACAACTCTCTTCCGTATTTAAGACACTTCAACACCAACACATGACTTTTCAAAATCCATTTCTCTCTCTCTCCTCTCGTGTTGTCCACTATTTCTCATCTCTCTCTAACATTTTATTTAATTTCGCCGATCGAGAGAAAAGTTCTGATTGTTTCACGAAGACTTCAAGTTACGTCAATGGCGGTTTACGGCGAGAAGAGATACTGGTGGCTCCGTAACAAGAAGGTTTGTTCTCTTCATCTTCTCCAATTTCAGACAAAACCTCAAAACCAATCTCATGTTCTTGTCTTTTTTTTAACCAGATCGTGGATAAGTACATGAAGGAAGCGAAGAACTTAATAGCGACTCAAGACCCAAACGACGTCGCATCGGCTCTGAACCTTCTCGAATCTGTTCTTTACTTCTCTCCTCGTTACGAACTCGCTCTCGAGCTCAAAGCCAGATCGCTTCTCTACCTCCGTCGATTCAAAGACGTCGCCGATATGCTCCACGATTACATCCCGAGTCTTAAATTCTCCGGCGAAGACTCCGGCATCGGTTCGTCGGAGCTTTCTTCCACCCACTCGTCGCGTGAATCGGTCAACCTTCTGAACGATTTGCCGAGTCACGGTGGTGGTGACTCGTCTTTTAAGTGTTTCTCTGTTTCTGATTTGAAGAAGAAAGTCATGGCAGGGCTGAGTAAAAACTGTAACAAACAAGGGCAGTGGAGGTAATTTTTACAAATTTTTTGACCCGAGTACCCGATCCACCCGACCCGGTTTTGATTCGGATCTTTTGTTTTTTTCTGTTTTGCAGATATTTGGTTCTAGGTCAAGCTTGTTGCCATTTAGGTTTAATGGAGGACGCGATGGTTCTTCTCCAAACCGGGAAACGGTTAGCCACCGCGGCGCTCCGTCGTCAGAGCATCTCCTTATCCGACGACAGCTTCATCCTCTTCTCCTCCGTCAACGGCGGCTCCTCTCCACCTTCTTCCTCCGTCGTCGTCTCTTCCTCGCGATCCCTCACCGAATCGGAGAGCGTCGCTCATATGTTGTCTCACATTAAGCTCCTCTTACGCCGCCGCGCTGCAGCGCTGGCGGCTCTCGACGCTGGACTCTACTCGGAGTCCATCCGCCACTTCTCCAAGATCCTAGACAGCCGCCGCGCGGCTCCCCAGGGGTTCCTCGCCGAGTGCTTCATGCACCGCGCCTCGGCGTACAGATCCGCCGGGAGGATCGCGGAGTCCGTCGCGGATTGCAACAAGACGTTGGCGTTGGATCCATCATGCCTTGAGGCGTTAGAGACGAGAGCCGCACTGCTCGAAGCAGTGCGGTGTTTCCCTGACTCGCTTCACGACTTGGAACACTTGAAGCTTCTCTACAACTCGATATTACGTGACCGGAAACTTCCCGGTCCGGTTTGGAAACGGCACAATGTCCGGTACAGAGAAATACCGGGTAAACTATGCGTTTTAACGTCGAAAACTCAGCAATTGAAGGAGAAGATCGCGAACGGTGAGACCGGAGACGTTGATTACTACGCTCTGATGGGAATCAGACGCGATTGCTCGAGATCGGAGCTGGATCGAGCTTACTTGTTGCTCAATTTAAAGCATAAACCGGAGAGATCAATGGCATTTATTGACCGGTTTGAGTTAACCGTTGACGAGGAAGAATTAGATTCGGTTAAGGACCGGGCAAGAATGTCAACTCTACTACTTTACAGATTGATCCAGAGAGGCTACTCCGTCGTGGCAAGTAACATCACGGCGGAGAAGCAACGTACAGCCTCAAGCAATAACATTGAAACACCGGTTAGAGCGAGTGTGGTGAAAGGAGTGTTCTGCAGAGATTTAACGGTGGTTGGGAATTTGATTGCACGGACCGGGTTTAACCAACCGATTCCGGTTAAGTACGAAGCGCTTAGTTGCTGAAGTTGTATCTCCTCTTCTTTTTGAATATGGAGTTTGTACAAAAGAAGACATTGGATAAAATCATGGATAATGAGAATATTGTCTGCCCGAGA
This sequence comes from Moricandia arvensis, assembly GCA_905132765.1. Classification (NCBI taxonomy): domain Eukaryota; kingdom Viridiplantae; phylum Streptophyta; class Magnoliopsida; order Brassicales; family Brassicaceae; genus Moricandia; species Moricandia arvensis. Next base: position 67,881 of record CAJHQP010002352.1, on the reverse strand, counting down.
GTTTTGGAGCTTTGTTTCTTGTTTTGTTTATGGTCTCTGCCTATACGACAAAAACTCCTAAGATATGATGAGATAGTTTTGTTTTGGGTTCCATTTCGATTGAATATTTTGTAAAAAAATAATTTAATTTGGCTTTTCCTGACTCTTAAACCGATTATAATACAATATATACAACACATTATAATTAAGGAGATTTTCAAAAATACTATTTTTCTGGTACCACTTTTCATTTTTACCTTCATTAAAAATACATTTTCAAAAATATTATTTTTTAAGGGATAATTTTTTTAAAATTAGTTAGAATCCTAAATTTTAAATTTCTAAACCTTACCCCTACTCTACACCACCCCTTAACTCTAAACCTTAAGTATTAGATTAATTAACCCAAAGGTTATAAGTGTGTTTTTTCCTTTTAAAAAATAAGGATAAAAGTGATTAGAGTATTTTTGAAAAGTGGTACAAAGAAAGTGGTATTTTTGACAATTTCTCTTATAATTATTCAACAGTTGATGAAAGAAAATATAATCCCTATCGTTAACAACTAATAGATTTTTCACGTTCATTCACTTGGCCCATAGATCTATTCGGTATGACATGTGGGGTATTATCTTTAGTAGATTCAAAAGTTTTATTTATTGATTATGTAATTATCATATATCTTTTACGTGCTTTTATTTCACTTATACCATATCACAACCTATCATTTCACTGTTTTAACTAGAGCACGCTTAACCATAAAATTTAAACAAATGTATAACCGAAAAAATAGTTTTAATAACATAAATAACTACATCAATTAATAAAATCTTTTAATATAGTCACAAATCGAAATGTTAACCGAAACTTATGAAAGTGTTTGCTTTTACTTTTTTCGGAGAAAACGGCTGTAAAATGTTAAGCTTAGTGAGTTCATTTGGAAAAGGAATATAGACTAAATATGTCTGGTACTTTTATTAGATGAAAACTAATATCATTTTTCAAATGAATAATAGTATAAATAATCTTTTCTTGTCAACAAAAATCTAATATTTTTTCTTATTTCTTTCATAACTACATTTCTTATGTTAATGCCAAAGAGTAATGGCAGGTACAACCCATGACATGTGAGGGAAAAAAATCATGTAAAATTGAAATATTGTTTTCACATGATCCTTGTTGACACCATTTAAAGAACTATGCAGATCTAATGTAGATTCCCATATATAAAAATATCTTTAAAGGTTATCTTTCTTGGTTACAAGTGGAATACTTTATGAAACAATGAAAACATAATGTTGTTGAGAAGTGAGAAAGTTGAAGAAGTCACAACTTGTTTGATTGTTTCGTCTCTTTTCTCCGATGAGTTGTGTCGACTAGTTGCATTTCCTTATTGTTTATACAGATGTTTTTTTTTCCTTTGAAAGCATTTATACAGATTTTAAGATGAAAATCAACTGACAGAAGAAACTTGTAACTTCTGCTATCTTTTTAAGAAAAACTGGTATGGGTGCTATCTACCAATATATTATTCACTCGGTTTCTAAATAATTATCACTTTAATAATTTTTTTTTGTTTCACAAAGAGTGTTACTTTAGGATTCCAATGTAATTTTGAGTTAAATATTAATTGCAAATGCATTGATTTTATCAATAATTTTAGTTTTTAAAAATTTATTGATTGAATATGTGTAATTAATAAGAATATAATGCATTTAAATAACTTTTTTAATACGTGTGAAAAATGTCGAAACGACACTCTTTGTGAAATGGAGAGAGTAACAATTTTTTTCTGTGATCTAAAATGATATTAGTAAAATTTATGACAATAACTATAAAAATAAATATACAATTTATCTTTGGAAAATTATCAAAATATCACACCACTTTTCATGTTTAATTTAATCACTTTGACCCTTATTTTTTTAAGAGAAAAAAAAATACTTATAACAATATGATTAATTAATCTAAAATTTAAAATTTAGAGTTGATGGGTGAGGTGCGATTTTGGAATGAAAAATTTAGAATTTTAATTAATTTAGAATTTTTTTATTTTTAAAAAACAGATTATATATGAAAATATTTTTTTACTAAACGTAAAGATCAATAATGTTGTAATCATAATTTTTTTTTTATCTTCTCTACTAAGATGTATGGCCAACATAGTCAATGTCAAATGGTAGTTGGGGGAAATAAAAGACTGTTTGTTGATTCAACAGAAAGGTAAAATAAAAAGGATTGTGCAAATTTTCAGGCAAATGAAAAGAAAAATAAGAAGAAATGGTTAAAAAATCCCAAAGAAAAAATCGACATAAATCCAATCAAATGCACCTAAAACGATGAAACTAGCAAAGGACAAAACTTTCTTCTCATCTAGACCTGACATTTCGAAAGCTACATGAATGTGTGTGCTATAATATTATTGCTGCCCATAACTCTGGTTCTGCTTTTTCTTCACTTTCCCATTGCGATATTTTGTCTTTTCTTTTCTCACTTTTTAAATTGCTGTGAATTTTTTTTGTGTCTTTGCATGCCACAGATAAGACAGCACATTCAGGTTTGTGCCTAGAGTTGCAGGAAATAGAGGCCATATATATATATATATATATATATATGAAAATATCAGTTCATATTTAAAATTTGATGGTTGTTCAAAAATTGTTTTTTTTCTAAAAAAAATTGATGAAATAACGATTATGATCAATATTCTTAAAGCAATGTCTGTGAGAAAAATTAGGATAAGTTTAATGTTTAATAGAAAACTTGCTTTGAATATGAAGTTAACAAAATATGTTTTAATCTTTTTTTTTTTAAATTTGAGTTTGATGACAAAAAATATAAAATAATTTCGGTGAACTTCACTATTTTGTAGGCATGGGTTTAATGAAACTGAAAGGCATTATCGAAACATAGGTTTTTGCGTTTTTCTTATGAATTTATCTACTTAATTTTGGAAAATATATATTTTATATTATATTATGTATTTTGAATAAATTATCATTTATTGACTAAAGTTTCATCAAGGTCAAATTATAATATGGACTTTCACTAAATTTTATTCTATTATTTGTTTTATTTTTTAAAACTGTTTTTTTGTTTGTTTGATTTTCATTATGTATTAATTGTTAGTTGTGATTTTTCATTTTGTAATTTTTCTAAGTTTGAAATTGGTAACTAAAAACGGAAAACAAAATTTGGTGAATTTTTTTTTTTTTACTTAAAGTGAGTCAAATTTAATGAAACAAGAGAAAATAATTTTGTAAACAGATTTCTTTATTTATTTTTTTACAAAATATCTATATTAATTCTTAAATGTTATGAATCTTAAACTATATTATGTATTGTTTCACTAAATTGTTATTTGTTGATATTAAATATTAATTATTAAATTATTTATTAATAAATTTGGTATAGATAGTAAGAAAACAAGAAATACGAGAACATTTATAAAAAAATTAATTAATGCTAGATGTTAATTTTTAGATAACTTTTTTATTGAGGTGGCATTATGAGAGAATAGTTTGTTTAACTTTATTAATATTGATAAATTTCTTATAATTTCTCAAACCTAAAAACCACTTTTCTGTAGAAGTAATCTTTTTATTAAAAGAAAAAGCGATTGCCATTTTCACCTGCGCCAATTTCTGAACTTGAACTTTTTTTTTTTTTGTCGACGAACTTGAACTTAATTTATTAAATTAAACTCTGGCTTTATTTTAAAGTGATTACCATTCTCAGTATTATCTCTGCATGAACAAGCAATCTAATGCGTTTAATAATAAAGTAAAATTTGCAAATCATATGTGCCACAAATAAGACAGCACATTCAGGGTTGTGCCTAGAGTTGCAGGAACTAGAGGCCATATATATATATATATATATATATATAAATATATATATATATATATATATATATATATATATATATATATATATTTTTTTTTGACAACAGAGGCCATATATATATATATATGAAAATATCAGTTCATATTTAACAAATTTGACGAAATAACAATTATGACAAAATTCTTACAGCAATGAAAAATCTGTGATAAAATTTTTGAAAATCGCATAAAAAACTTTGAAGGTATTAACATTTTAAACTTTGAAGTTTTTCAATTAGCACTTTAATTTTTTTTTGTCAACAAAAAAAACAGATCATATAGATTCCGTAAACTACCTTGGTAACTTTGTACTATCTGCCATACAGTTCGCCGTTCGTGGTATTTGAATGAGCTCTGAGTGGATGAAACTGGTTTGGAGATGCTTAATATCTTCCAAGTAAGTCGCAAAGGCTGACCATTCTTCTGGTTCCGACACCATCTTCACCAGTTGTAAACAGTCCGTTACAAAAGTAATATGGTACTGATTTAGTTTCTTCATACTTTCCATTGTCCAAATAAGGGCCTCTATCTCCGCGTGTAGGGGTGAAAGGGTAGCTCTAATGTTCCTTGCTCCTATTAGACTCTCAAAACATTCTAATGTGCTATACCAACGTTATCCCGAATATATGTCGTGTTCTTTCCAAGAACCATCCGAAAAACACCATCTTCCTGGAAGTGCGGGTAGGGATGATGAATGAACAACACTTTTCAATTTTTAAAATGACATTTGTATCACATAATACATCCAACATGACTTATTTGTTCACCAAATAAAAAATTAACCTGTAATACATGTAAATGTGATGATGTCTCGTTTTTTAAAAAAATAATTATTTAATGAATAAAATAAATAAAACTTAAATACAAAATCAGAAAATTAAATAAAAGATCAGATAATTCAAAAAAAATTCAAAAATAATAATAAAAATCAGAAAATTGAAAAATATTTTAAAAAATAAAAATATGAAATAAAAATATAGAAATTAAAAAAATTTCAGAAAATTAAACAAAAATAAAGGAAAATCAAAAAAATTAAAATAACAAACCGTAATATTCTCTTTTGAATTACAAGATTTTTTTTCTTAAAAAATAAACATCTCATCGTTGACAATAACAATTTCAAACATATCACTGATGACAATGGTGGTTTCTCATATAACCATTAACAATGACGTTTTTGACATATTTTTATTGATAGTTTCATCGTTGACATATCTCTAATGATAGTTTCCGACATCATCGTTAAAAAACCTTGACATTATCTATCATTTTAAGAAACCTTGACATATCTATTATTTTAAATGATGGTTGTCCAAAACATTGTTATTGACATATCTACCATCATTTTAACGAAGATGTCAAAAAATATTGTTAGATATGTGAGAAACGTCATTGCTAATGGTTATGTGAGAAATCACCATCATCATAGTGATATGTTTGAAATTGTTATTGTCAACAATGATAAATCTATTTTAAAAAAAATCTTGTAATTTAAAAAAACTATTTTGAATCTTCTTTTTTTTTTTGAATTTTGTGCTTCTTTCTTTATTTTTTGTTTTATTTTCATTTAATTTTCTGTGAAATTTTATTTTATTTTCTGAATTTTATTTATTTTTTGAATTTTATTTAATTTTCTGATATTTATTTATTTTATTAATTAAATAATTACTATCTTTCGTAAAACCCGGTCCATCATCACATTTACCTATTGTACATGTCAAATTTTTACTTGATGACAAGTAAGCCAAATTGAAAGTTTTTTTTTGTGATACAAATTTCACTTTAATGTATAAAGTGCTAACTGAAAAAGTTCAAGGTTTAATGTGTCAGTGTGTGCCACTTTCAAATTTTTTTATGTGATTTGCCGATAAAGATTATGATAAGTTTAATGTTTTTAGGGCTGGGCAAAAAATCTATTACTCGCTTTTAACTCGTTACATGCCCCGTACTCGTCTCGATTTTTAAAGTACTCATCATCGTCAAGTCAAGTATTAAGTAGTAGAAATTAGATACTTGCATGTACAAACCAAGTAACAAGTATGTAAAATTAACTACTCAGCTTGATATTACTCGTTATTTACTCAGAAAAGATGTTTTCGTTATTGTGTGAAGTAAATAATGCTCCAATAAAAATATTCATATGTTTGTCATTCTTCTTTTTTATAAAATGTACAAATATTTTGTTTATATTAATTCTCGTACTAATTCCTTGTAGGATATATAAAGTTAACTCATATTTTTTTTTAATCAAACAATATATAGCAAATAATTCTTAAATACTCAAAATTACATTTATATTCTTACAAATACACGTAAATCATAAGTAGATACACATAACTCACAAGTACTCGTAAATACCAAGTATTAGAACATAACATGTAGCTTGGAAGTAATTTATTTTTTGTAAGTACCGCGAATAATAAGTACTCTTTTTTACAAGTCAAATACAAGTCTAAATTTAATTACTCATACAAGGTAAGTCAAATTAGATTTTTCTGTTCTCTTGATGGACACTTTTTGTTTGATAATGTAACTAATATTTGCAAATTATATGTGCTACTATAATAGAATCAAACGTCTTTATCTATGCTTTACAAGAATATATAAGCAAACAGTTTTATTTTATTTTATTTTTGTTACAAGAAAAAAGCAAATGTCCTTGACAAAACAAGGGGAAAAGATAAAACAAACACACATAAGCAAACGTCTTTATTTTTGTTACAATAAGATAAAGCGAACTTCACTTGTCGTTGTTGGAAACTGATCGTGTTGGAATATTTATTTTCCGGTGGGTGTGTCTGTCGTGTCCCATGCAAGCGATGCTGTAAAAACACCAAAGTAAATAAAACTCATTGTTATTCATATAAGAAAAAAAATACAAATATTAATGAGAGAGTAGACCCTGAAGAGAGATGGATGAAATGTAAAATATGTGATATCTTAAATATCAGGACCAATCTATACACATGTTAACAAATTCAAATTAAACAAATAAGAGAATATTATTTAAAAAAACTAGAATAAAAGACGTACCTGCAAGAGTGAGACCGCCGTAATAGTCAGCTCCAATATTCCACGAGAAGTAACCGCGCAGACCATTTTGCTTAGCATACTTGACTTTGGTCACAATACTCTGATTACCATCATACCCGATCCACGTGGTTCCGGCGTAGCAATAGCACCCGACCACCTCCGGATCATAACATGTCGCTGCTCTGCTACGCCGAATAAAGTCCTTTATGACATCGTAGGTCACAGAACCGTCGGGTGTTATCGCTGGTCCATCGGTGGGTGCACCATAGCCATGATCCTTGGGGTCTTTGAGAGTCCAGGCCCGACCACAGTATGAGAACCCGAAGACTGCCCGATCTGCCGGAAGTTTAGCCTCAAGCCACTTAGACCACCTCCATTGGAAGTCCTTAGGGCATCATTATCCAGGGGTTCTTAAGTTGGGTTTCTTAGGAAAAATTAAAAAACTGTTTCTTATTTTTCTTAAGGAAAGTTAAGAAACTGTTTCTTAAAACTCCTAAATAAGAAACAGTTTCTTAACTTTCCTTAAGAAAACTAAGAAACTGTTTCTTAACTTTTCCTAAGAAACCCTCCCTAAGAAACCCTGGATAATGATGGCCTTAGGAGGGGTCCTTAACAAAAAGTGGTGGTGGGTCCCACTACTTTTGTTAAGGACCTGTCCTAAAAACCCCAATTTAAGGAGCGGTCCTTACACTGTTTCGTGGGCCCAACTGACACGTGGCAGCCCACGATTGGTTAGTTTTAAATTTTTTTTTTTTTTAAAAATCAAAAAAAAAAAAAAAAGTTAAGGACCCCATAGGGGTCCTTAACCGATGGAGATGCTCTAACCCGGAGTCACCCCAAATACCTATATTATATTTGATTGTTATTAATTCCTTTAGTTAAATTCACAACAAATGTTTTGTATTATTCTATTCCATAATTTTGTTTCTGAATGAGAAAAAAAAACATATTCAGTTATGTCAAGGGTTTATACCTTCCGGGTTTGAAGGATCATACAGAGCAGAAGGTGGTCCGGTCACTAGGGACCAATCAAATCCATAAAAGTCATAGGCCATTATGTTAACAAAATCCAAATTAGCAGCAATGGCCTGAACCGGGTACTGCACGGAGCTGTCCTCTGGGGTGTAGTAAACCTCAGCGGTTAACAGCAAAGGAATTTTATTGCTATCGTACGACTCATCCTGAACCACTACACGCCATTCTTTAATAAGTTTCTCGAAGTTGTCCTTCTCCACTTTATTGCTCGGATATTCCCAAGCAAGATCGAGCCCCTGGAGATCGTACTCTCTAGCGACGCTGATGGAAGAATCAATGAAGGCTCTCCAGTTCTCCTTTTTGTTTGTCATGGAATCAAACACGGATTTTCTTGCGTTTTTACCGCCTATCGACAAGAGGACTTGCAAGCGCTTTCTTTTCACTTGGTCGGTTTCAGTGATGCTCTTCACTTGGGCTAGGTTTATGGTGGATACATCGACTTCGTAGGTGCGAGGGTTGATTTGAGCAAAGGCCACGAAAAGGTGAGTCAAGGGACTTGACTCCAGGGTTTTGGCATCAAAATTGGTTTCCAGATCCATGTAATAGTATGAAGCTTTCACCACATCAGCCATTTTGGTCGAGAGGGGTCTTTAGCAAAATGCTTTGTGTGTTTGTTTCTTGTGTGTGTTTTGTAATGTGATAAAATAGAGGATAGCTTGGTTGCCTATTTATAAGGGTTTTGGGAATAGACAAGGTAGCATTGAATATCATTTTTGTTATCGGCTAATTGCCCCTTCATGATAAAAAAAAAATATTGAACAATTAATATTATCTAGTTTAGTCTGTCAAAAGCCTAAACCCTCTTCTGACGATATGAGTGTGACACCACAAAACGAACACTATATAAAAAAAAAAGTTATGTATATATTTACATGTTATATAGGATATGTGACATCTTAGTATAAACAGTGATTACACCATATATACGTTGATATTATGTTGATGGATAAATTCTGTTCTTTATCTTATATTTCAAGTATATGACTCCGAATAGTTTACCTTAAAGTGTTAGATAATTTCGGAAGTATTTCAGTTAATCTATAACTGATGTCAAAAAATAATAATATATATGATATCTTATAATAAAATGTTCAGTTGATTAAAAATAAAAATAGTCTACGGTTAAGATTGGGATAAAGAAAAAAAAAAGATTGGGATAAAGAAACACAAGGCTATAGTAGACTATGCATCTTTTCAAGGAAATTAAATTTTTTATTTATCTATAACGTAAACGCAAGATACAAATCTGAAATATCCTAAGAAAAAAAAATTCAGTAGACATAATTTCAAGATAACTAATTATTACGTAAGAATAAATATGCATCATTTGCTGAAGACAGTAAAAGATGAGAAATGAATTTAATGCTGATACCCAAAGTAAAGATTTATCCGCTAATAGAGTATTCGCTTTTTTATTTTTACTAGAGGTTCTATCCGCGCTACGCGCGGATTATGCACTTTAAATTTTGTTTACAAATTGTTACAGTAAAACTCCTTAATTATTAATGTTGGAACTATAATAATTTATAGAGTTATTAATTTATAAAAAGAAATTAATTTTTAGATTTCTATATCTTATAAAATATTCTTTTGTAAATAAAAAAGATAGTTGATTTTAATGTTTTTATATTCATTAAATTTAAAAATTTGACTTTCATATTATTTTATTATATTAGTTAATGTATATGAGTATGTATCATACAGTATAATTATGTTTTAGATAATTTGATTCAATATAATTAAGATATTATGAAATCTTAAGAAAAAATAGAGATGAACTCTATTGTGACTAGAGGTGTCAAAATGGATAAAAATTAGTGGATCAATCCAATCCAAACCAATCCATGGACTTTAATGAATCAAGAAATTGGATGTTATTGGATAATTGGGCTTAATGGATAAATGGTTTTAATAAGTTGGTTTAAAATGAGTTGGGCTGATATGAGTTAGTGGATAACCCAAACCAAACCATTTCTCTTTTATCCCTTTATCAAAAAAAAAAAAAAATACTCTCCTTGTTCCTCTTCTTTCGGCGAAAGCACCAAACATTTCGTCCTCTCTGTTCCTGCGATTTCATCTTCTTAGGATGTGACCCTTTTGGATTCAGATTTTGTCTCGGTATGGTTTTTATAAACTTCAAAAAGCTTTGGATATTGACACGATCTTATTCAAAGCTTGTTTTCGTTGTGAGATTCGCTTCTAGATCTTAATTTTTTTCTTTGAAAGTGGTTGATCTCTGCTGGGCTTCTTAGATTGCTCATGTTTATGATTTTTGATTGGTCTCTTGTTTTTTTTTCTCAGACTGATTTATGTACGAGTGTGTATTATGGTAGATTCCGAGCTATGTATGTTGGGGTTTGATTGGTCTCTGGGATGTGATTGCAGTAGATTATGAGCTGTGTATGTTGGGTTTATATTAAATTGTGCTACACAAACCCATCTTAATTGATTCATGTTCCTTAATCCTTATTAGGAGTTTTTGTTTGTTTCTTATTATGAATCTTTTGAGTAGCTCTCTTAGGTAGTTTCTGTTTGTTCTTATCATGAGTTTTTGAGTAGCTTTCTTAGATAGTTTTTTGTTTGTTCCTTATTATGAGTTATTGTTTGTTCTTATTATGTTTGTAGGCCTTTCGCTGAGCCAAGGGATCAGATAGAGCTCTTGCTTTTGCTTTGACAAAGGTATCAAAACATAACTGGACTTTATCCATTTCTTGTTCTGCTAACCGAAGATAAGAATTCTCAGTTTTGAGGATCAAAAGATACACAAGGAGATGTTGATTCAAAGGTTATGGCTATTTCTCTACTTGATTTATCTGTTTGGATCCTGATGAGAGGCTAAATAAGATCAGCTTATCTGTTGTATAAGGTTTTATTCTTTATGTTGCTATGATTTTGTTTGATTATCGTTCGGAAATGAAATGCATGAGCTTCAAATATGACTAAGCTAGCTTTTGATTGTTCATTAAGTGGTATATACGTAACTGTGAATGTTTGTAAAGTGTTTTTTTTAGTTTTATTTGGTTGGTTTTAGCTCAGCTCTCGTTTGGACTTTAGTTTGGTTTCTACATGATTGTTTTTTGGTGTAATTCTACATGACTATCTGTAAAGTGTTTTATAAGTTTTTTTTTGTCTAACAGAGTATTTTACATTTTTTTAAACATGGTATTTACAGGAAGTATATTATTAAAGACAAATGCAAAAATAATTGGATGGACATGTTCACAAGAAGTTTCTTTAATGAAAATACTCTATTTTAAATTTATGTTTCATAATTTTATTAGTTTTCTTTTTTTCTTTTCTAAATTTGCATAATCATATTTTAAACAGTGTTAATAATATTTATTTAGAAAATTTACATAATTATTTACTTATTTTAATTAATTTATAATCTTGATAATATTTAATAGTGAGTCAACTCATTAAAACCATTAACTTATTAATCTAAATGAGTTATGGATTGACCCAAACCATTAACTAAATGGATTGGGTTTATCCATAAACCATTAACTAAATGGTTCTAATGGATATGGGTTGGTTTGAGTTGGGTTATCCATTTTGACACATCTAATTGTGACCATAAAACAAATAATACAATGAATTATTTTTTCTTATATAGTTATAAATTTATTATTTCAATAAAATATATATTTACATGAAATTCTCTAAACTATTATTATCGTACTATCTTATCAATTTATATTATATTTTAAATCAATTTAATTTAAAATTATTAAATTTATTAGTATATGGTGTTTATTAAGTTATTGAATATTAATTTATAAAATTTATACTGTCGTATGAGCAGTTTCTTGTTAGAATTTGTATTTATTTTCTATTTAAATTAGTAGTTATATTTTACCATTTTTAACAAAATATTTGTACAATTTTGACTTTTTGCGGTAAATTAATAATTTAACTTTCCAATATTGCTACTTTTAGCACAAAGCTTTTGTTATTAGAAACCAAAAATGAGTAATATAAATATTAGTAATCTAGTTTGATGTTCATATGTGTCGTTTAACTAAAGATCAGTAGTGTACTTCGGTGTTCTTTTCTTTCTATGTGTCGTTGACCTTCTTACCTCTTATGTGGTTTTGATGTGCTATAGTTTTCTATATTCTTTAAAAATAATAATATTTTGAAGCATTAAATTATATCTGTGAAGTTGTTGAAGTTAAATCTAATGTTGAGGCAAGTACTAACTTCACGTATTGTTGCTTTTGGTTAGTTTTTAAATATATATTGTACTCGGTTAATTAAAATATTTTTTCTGACAGTTATATATATTTTAGGATTGATTTTTCGATGTTCAATAATTGTCTGAAAGAAGCTGCCTGTTTTTTTTTTGTTGGTAACTGAAAAAAATAGCATCACAATTGAATCTGTGATAAATTCTGCTCATTAGAGCTTCATTTTCATTGAAAGAAATTGCATGCCCATCAACTTATTTTCTTCTCGTGTGGTTCTTTTCATTATTCTCTTTGTTACACATTTCTTTTTCGTTAGTTCCTTGGCGATTATTTGAATACCTAGAAGTATAGAATTTCCCATGACAATAATAAGATCATGTTCTGGATACTAAAAATTCCAATTTGTAGCACGAGTAATCATTACTCTCTTAAGGAAGCTCAATATATTCACTATTCTCTGTCACTGGTCTCCCCTCATTTTCACCTGACTTTGAGATGACTCATGCGCTCACAAACCCGAGTTGCCTTCCAACATCTTTTGATGCAACTGTGGCAGACATTGGCCAGGGCCGTGAGCTGCCTCTCCAAAGCTGCCATTTCACATTCTGGGAAATCTGCTTTCAGCTCGTGTTTTGCCTCCTCCAAATCTGCCATCTTGCCCTTTTGCATCATGTTCTATGGCACAAAGAATATATCTGAAACAAAAATATAAAATACGGTCAGGTCATTCAGCTTTCAACCGCTAAAAGTACAACAAATGGATTTTCAAAATTGATGACAAACAGTTATATGTGAGCTGAAAACAATGTAAACCTTCACAAAATCACTTGACTGTAAGAGATTAGAGAGCAAACGTGACTATAACTTGCGGAAACTTCCCTTGATCCGAAGCATTTCTTTGTATGTGTCTTCATTCCCATGATGCACCTCAAACGTGTGACACTTGCCCTTCATGAACCTTTTTGGCGGCTATTTCATAAACTTTCAAATCTCGCTTGGCCAGACCGTTATCCTCTGTTAGGTTGGCGTACAGAAGGTATAAGGTCTTGTCAGCATCTGATGGAGCCTGAAAGAAATATAAGAGAAGTAAGATCAAGCACAAATCAATAGACTACACAAAACAGCCTTTTAACCAGAAAGAACGTGTACCAAAGATAGATTAGATTAGCATTGAAACATCTTACTCAAACAAACTCTCACCTGCTCCACCTTTGTCTTCCCTGCATCAGCCAAATTTAGTAATTAAGGTAAGTTAACCATATGTCTTTCACATGAGGATACTTGAATTTCTTGACACCTCTTTCATAGACCTTGAAAGCATCTTCGAAATAGTTATTTTCCTCAAGAAGAAAGGCATAATTCATGAAGATTTGAGGCATCGCTATCAAGAAATGCACGGGAGAAAATGCACAAAGAAGACTTGTGTTTTGTTTGAATCGACCTTTTCTCATATCCATTTCACAATGGTCTTCAGCTCGTCTATATGCATATCTTCTTCATCTTCATTCCCACTTATGCTCCTTGAAAGTAACCACCTCTGCAGTAACAATCCAAGCTTGGTCATAGAAACAAATACAAACTAACGGGTGAAAAGATTGTTTCTAAAAAAAGATGAAGCCAACCTCCAATAGTTTTCTTAGATCCACCCATTAATGACCCTTGAGTCCACATCTCTCCACTTCGCCGTAATAATATGTGATTCTCGAGAAATCTTGATCCATATTTTTTAAATCAGAATCTAACAAAAATGAAGAGACATCACATAAATTCACTTAGCCACATACATAAAAGGCATCTAACAAAAATAAGATGAAACTGATTGAAGGACATAACGTTTGGATATGCAAAATCATAATTAAATATGACTGATTTTCTGTTGTTGTAAATGATTGCCTGTTGGACCGAGATACTAATCTGTGATAGAAAATTATGAAATCATTAACACATTAATTCATGGCCAATTCATAGATATAGATCATCCAGTTCTGATATGAATCTATAAGCAACTAAATAACTGTGATGAAGAAATGCATAAACTGAGAAATAGGGATAACCTTTTGAGGGTGAAGAGCAGGTCGAAAACAGAAAGTAATCATGTGAAATAAGCATACTATAAAGATCATTCTAAATATCTTAGATGACAACTACACATATGGAAGAACAAAAACGATAAGAGGAGAAAAATAAATCAAAGGAGATTAAGATGTGAGTGAAGCCTGTGAGTGACCTTGTATTTCTTCATCGTGAATAAGGTACGATAAATCCTTGCATAACAGAGGCATGTAGAAATATAAACGGTGGAAAAATTGACGGAATTGAGAAGCTCAGGCGGCTTTTCCTTGATTCCAAACATCCCAAAAATCAATGTCGCCTCCTCAGACTCCGAAACAACATCTTCAAAGAGGAGACCGAAGAGACATCGACAGTTGATTTAGCTGTTTTCTGCAACACTTATACGAATACTTATAAAAAAACACTTATACGAATGATCTTGAGCTTGGTTATATATAGGTGTAGTTTGGATGAAGGAGAAGCGTTTGGATGTCATAGGGGAGGTGAAGTTCTACACAGCTTCGATGGGTGATTTAATGGAGGAAACCGTTACACGAATGAATTGAATTATTCGGCTTGACGCTTCCTTTCAGGGTTGCGATTCAGCTATACGCTTGAAAAGTATTTGAAACTTCAGAGGAATACAGAGGGTGATGTTGGGCTAAGTGAGGGAAGAATAACTTTATGGCCCAACATCTGGCTTGTTTATTTGGGCAGTTCAGCTCACCATAAACGTGCTCATTTCCTATTGGTTTGAATTAAAATGACACGTGGACACCTTCTCTATGCATAGTATTGTCCTTTTATTATTGTAAGATTCTTTATAAACAAACTTATTTTGATGCAAATTGTGTATTTAGCTAGCAACTCCAAACTAAGACTCTTATTTACACAACGCATCGATACCAATGCTTTCATATATTCCATAGGTGAAATCTTAAAAGTTAATTTATTTTTATGTTCAAAATGAAAAATTATATGTCGACAAAAAGTTAAATAAACTAGGTATAAGAGAAGAAAGATAAAATTTTAGAAAAATACTTAATTTAGATTTTCTCTCTTGGTTCCTTTTTTGTGCTTTGGCTTCTCTCTTATTAAAGATTTCTTCTGGTTTTTTTTTTGTCTGCGTTTCCATTAATTAAGCCACAAACGGGCCATGAGTTTACAAAGCGGATTCAAAGTTTACAAAGCCCAATGCAACAAGATCAGCTAAAGTCCACAAACACAGAAATAAAGATTTTTAATAATCTAACACGTGTTTCTTTAGTTTGTGGTGTTGATGACTCCACGTTGTTGAGGCTCTGTGCAACTGAATGATTCACCAACGTCAGATCTCCGCCGTACAACTAAAGCCTGAGCTTTGTGATGAGCGATAGCTTTGAGAACGAAACTCCATCCTTCAAAGCTGGTCCTTTGAAAGCCGCATAACCGCCTTTGATTTTCTCCGGAGTTGTTTATTGGAACTCTCATAATCCATCGGTAGAATGATGAACGCAGATGATTGAGTCTGAGCACTCTTCAGAGAAACATCAAAACACGACGATAACTCTGATTCTTCATGCCTTCTTCAATCAATCTGAAAATCTTGATGGTTTCTACTATGATGATACTTAGCTCCAATATAGATCTGCAAAGAGCAAGATTTACTCAATCATAGAAAGAAAGATCAAGCATCCCAATGGTATCTGAAGACTCAAACAACTTTCCGGCGATGCAAGCTTTCTAAGACAACAGAAAGCTTGGAGTAAGTATGCAAAGGCGACATAAGAAAACTTAGAAACCGAATTGATCGGACTTTACAACCGAAAAGATCGGAAACAAAAAAAGATATATAGTCCGGAAACTGCCGGAATCTAGATCCAAACATAGTCGGAAATAACAAAAAGAGAGGTGTGGCGACCGACGGTAAGGAACCGCCGGCCACCTAACGCAATTTCAGTCGGAGGTCTTTAAAGATTTCTTCTGGTTAACTGGAGTGTTTGGGTGTAATAAACATGTTGGATATCATTAAAGTAACCACTTTTAGCTTTTCCACGTTTTAAACAAAATCCCAGCTTTGCTCTAGGATTTGTTCCTATCCCCCAAAATCCGATCTTGAGCATAGATTAAGATCTTTGAGGTATTCGAAAGGGGTGCATAGGTTTTGGGATGAGTATTTTTCTTGTTTTGAAGGCTAGTTTGGATGATATTGATCAAGCGTTGTTACAACTTTCTTTGGAAGAAGACGAGAAACCGTTTGTCTTACTAGACTGACCCAAGTTCTACTTTACGGACATAAACTTGCTGAGTGTGGTAGAGCGACTTCTGAATCCTTCTTGCTAGAAGATGTCAAATTTGATTTAAGATATTCCTAGGAAGTGTAAGTTGTATGACATGGTGAAAGGAATGGCTCTATTTAAGGATATATTCCAGTTCATCTTCGAGCATGAACATGATTTGCTTGACCCTCTGAATCGAGGTGCTAAGACTTTTTACTTAAGGTTGATTGTTTAGGATCAGTGTGTGGAGAAGCCGATAGATGCTTACGTGCAATATATCATTGTGTGGGAGCATATGAGAAACTTACCAGTGAACCACTACCCAACAAAAGCTCTTACCACTTTGGGGGAGTTTGCTGGAAAATTTATTGAGGTTGCTTTTGATCCTGAGAAGGCTCAAGTAAAGGATTATGACCGGGTTAAGGTGAGGTTCGGCGTTTCTAAACCGCTGAGAAAAGCATAGAAGGTTACCCAACTGGGTGGTGAAATGTTAACATCTTGTATAGTCATGAGAGAATTAAAAAAATGTTATTCATGTCGATGGTTAACACACGAGCAGTCTCAGTGTCCTCAAAAGAGTTTGATGAAGAAGAATTTTGGTGCTACATCTTTATCGTATGCAACATCTAAGACAACTGTCTTAGAGCCGATTATTTGTGAATCGGTTCTTCTCTTTGGAGTAGTAGGAGAAAACCAAGTTGGAATCAATCTCATGATATGTCGTCCAAAGATTGACACTAACGTATTGGAAGGGATGCACCAATATCTCTTGCCTGCAAACGGTCTCGAGAAATTGGTAACAGTGGAATGGGTGAAGAAATATTTAGTTGAGCTAGAAATCGATCCTTTTGGTGCAGAAGACAATGCTGAGATTGGAACCTCTTCAATTAGCCTCCAACAATCTGGACAAAGAAAAATGAGTGGTGTTTGATTTCAGTCCTCATGCTACGAAGTGTCCCCCTGTATAAAAACATATGGCAAGAGCAATAAACGCTGAAAGGAATCTGAATCCACAGCTGTGATCATATAAGGTTCGATCAATGTTGTGTGATGGAAAAGCATAATAAATTATTTCTAAGGGAGGTTTTACAGGTTGTAACACTGGATTCTGTGAATCTAATGCTTCCGGGACAAATCAAAAAGTCTATACCTATAAGACGACATGGTACTTATAAGATAAAGCTAATGGAAAATGTTTGACTAGGGATGATGATGCAAAATTGGAAGAAGATTGGTGAAGGTGTGTTACAAGTGACCAAGAGAAAGGCGGAAGATGATGTGGAGTCATCCAAAAGCTCTATAAGATTTAAAAAATCATTGGTGGTCCAAAATGAGGGACCCTTCAATATCTTAATGGCGATTTTATGCTGAAATTTCTAAGGTTTGGGCCGTGCACAATATTGGGTGATTCCTAGAATATGGGAATTGATGAAGGATCATTTTTCGGATATTTTTTTTTTGATAGAGACTAAGATCAGTACAAATATTTTGGTGGATTTTCAGAAATGGCTAGGCTATGATAGGATCTTGAGAGTGAATACTATCGGGTACAACCGAGGTGTAGCCTTGTTCTGGAAAGCTTCTGTAACTATTTCGTTTAAGTTTGTGGATAAGCACCTAGTTGACTTCGGTGTACAATTTAGTAAAGATAGAATCTATGTTTTCTGTGGAGGACTTGTGAGAAAAGAAAGACCAAAACTATGGGAAAGACTACCACGTACTGGGGCTCACAAAAAAAAAGATCCATGGTGTTTTCTAGGAGATTTCAACAATATCAGACATAATGGTGAGAAAATAAGAGGACTAAGAAGAAGTGAGGCCTCCTTTGTTCTGTTTCATGTGATGCTGAGTGTTGGTGATTCGTTGAACTTCAATCTTCTGGTAAGTCTTCACTTGGGGTGGTATGATAAGCTCTCTTTGGATTCAAAGCAAGTTGGACAGAAGTTTGGAAACAAGAAATGTTTTCAAATGTTTCCAGCCTCCAGTCAAGTAATTTTGGACAATAGAGGGTCAGACCGTCGAACAATTCTTGTTATGTTTGTACCAGCCTATAAATTGTATAGAGGAAGCTTCATGTTTGACTTCTAGGTTCTTAAGCAACCCGGTGGTCAAAGAGACAATTAAGAAAAGCTTGACTTCCAATCATGCTTTCTTTGGTATTTCAGTTTCTAATAATCTCCAAAGATGTAGAAAGGCTTTAAGTAAGTGAAAGAGAAGGGAGAATCTAAACTCTAGAGATAAGATCAAGCAGAATGAATGTGCTTTAGAGATGGAGCAAACCGCATCCTTTCCTTAAGGAATAAGAATTCAATTCTTGCAGTCTGAATTAGTTAAAGCTTACAAGGAGGAGGAGGTCTATTGGAGGCAAAAGAGCAAAGATAGATGGGCTATCAAAGGTTATCTAAATACCAAATACTATCATGTTTTAGTTAAAACCAATAGAGCTAGAAATTGTATGATCAAGTTAATGGATGAGCGTTAGCCCAATTTTTCGAAGCCGCGAAGGGTGAAGTTGCATCAAGCTATTTCACTAAGCTTTTTAAATCATCCAATCATGAGAACTTTTAGGAATTATTTATAGGCTTCGTCCCTAGAGTCTTTGTTTCAATGAATAAAATGCTGAAGATGGAAGTATACAATAAAGAAGTGAGGGATGTTGTCTTTCTCATAAAGCCTTCCATTGCACTAAGGCTTGATGGCATGACATGGATATTCTTTCAATGGTATTGGGAAACAGTGAGGATTAAGTTACGGGTGAGGTTATGAAATTCTTCCAAACTGGTGTGTTTCCTCAAGAATGGAACGACCTTCATATATGCTTGATCCCGAAGATTAATGACCATGTTCAGATATTTGATCTAAGAACCATAAGTTTGTGCTCGATTCTCTATAAAATTATCTCAAAGATAATTGTTGGAAGACTCAAGCCACTGCTGCCAAACATCATTTCCTATACTAGTGAATAGAGGAGTCAATATGGATCCATGTAGTCAATCATGTGGATTTTTTGGAGAATCAATTAATCACATTATCGTTTGATGTTGTATTGCTAGACAAATATGGGCATTCTCAAATGTTCCATATCCAGAATACGGGTTTAGTGACCTCTCTCATTATTCCAAGTTTCATTATTTGTTGATGGTTATGGCAGACCAGAGTATTCTTGAGAAGTTACGAAGAATTATCCCTTAGTTTATTTGGTACTTGTGGAAAATTAGGAATGAGATCATCTTTGAATGAGAAGGAGTGGTGCGTAATTTGATGAAGAAAAAATTCATTGAGGAAGTAGAATTTTAGTTCATGGCACAACATAACCAAAAAGCAAAGAAACTAAAGAAAAGAAGGAAATGAGTGCAAGGAAAAAGTTCTGGTCACCACTGCAAAGAGGCTGGCTGAAGTGTAACATTGGGTTGATTGGGGTATAAGAAGTCAACGAGGAGGAGCAGGATGGGTGTTTAGGGACTCGGATGAACGTGTGTTGATGCGTAGGGGAAGGGATTTTGTTAATTTCCCAACTTACAAGAAGAAAAGTTCAAAGCTCTCTTATGGACTATCAAAAGTATGGCAGCCCATCCCCTTAACCGAGTGATCATTTCTATGAATATATCCAAGTATGATCATTAGACCCAAAGCATGGTCTAACTTTAGGTACCAGTCTTCTGAAATTTTGAGGAGATTGGTAAACATTGAATGGTTGAGATTCTTAAAGGAAGAAAAACCTACTAAGAGAGGGGTTTTCTAATTGCTCAAAGTGTGATTAAAAGAAGGAAACATGCAGTCGTATGTGGCGAGTGAGCCTCCAGTTTGTTTACAGAACTTATTCGAGAGTGAGAAAACATCTTCCATCTTTTTCGTAATTGTGCTTAGATTGTGTCTCCTCCTTTTGGCTTTTGATGATGATAAGATAGAACTGTATGTATTTTGGCAAGTTGTTAGTGGGGTTTACATTTTGGGACTGTGTTCCGTTTGGTTTAGGTGTTACTATATTGGTGTAGTGGTAACTTTGTAACTCATGTGGAATCATGCATGATGATCTAATATAATCAAAAGATGACCAAAAAGAGAAGAAAGATAAAATACGAACTTACAATATATACTATATTATAACAAGTTCATTTGTCATGTTCAACATGAAACTGTATTGCTACTTCATATATATAACTAAGTTTTTGGACATTAACCGTTTATTTAATTGAATTCCATTAATTTTCGCTTTAGCAAAAAAATATCATGCTAGCTTTGGAGAGGGCTGCAGACGATCATCCTAGTATAAACAGTGATTACACCATATCGATATGATGCTGATGGGTTTTGAAAGAAAACATAAATTATTTAGCAAAAAGACACAAATTTTTAATATACTTTTATAGTTATAGATACAATATGTTTAATGGAAGAAATTTACCTTTCCCTATTATACGGATTAGAACTACTAATCTGGCATAACTCGCATAGTCTCTAGATTGCTCGAAAATTTGTGAAACAACAACTATGCCAACGGTTTAGTCAGTTTTCTTTCTCAATGCGTTTAAAAAAAGGAATACGGTATAATAGCTCTAAAAAGTTTTTGTCACAAAATAATCTTCAAATTGAAAACAACCAAAATAGATTTTATTAAAAAGTGTAAATATACACTTATACTCGTATGATTAGCTAATCAAGACTTAAGATTTAGAGTTATGAGGTGAGATTTCGGAGGTGAAGTTTAAAATTTAAAAAATAAAAAAAATAAAATTTTCAAATAAAAAATATATTTTGGTCATTTTTTCTTAAGAATTATTTTAGTGACAAAAACTTAAAAAGAACTATTTGAGAGAATTTCCCTTTTAAAAAATTAAACTGATTAAAGAAATTTTTTAATGTTTTCATCTTATATTCCAAGTATAGAAATCAAAATAATGTACCTTAAAGTGATGATTTATGAATAGTTTTAGTTCAACAATTTGTTGTCAACAAAAATATATGATTGCTTTGAAATTAATATTTTTAATTGATAAAGGTTAAAATCGACTACTGTAGAGAGAAGGATGACAAATTGAAAATATTGTTTGACATCTAACAATATTATTGTTTGACATGTTCGTAATAAAAATTTGTCAAACAAAAAAAATATGATCGCTTGAACAAATTTTTCAATTTATAAAATTAAAAAAAAGGTCTACGGTTAAGAGAATGATAAAAATGACTAAGTTATAGTAGACTGACTATACATCTAGCAATTTTATTTGTCATGTTCAAAACAAAAAATTTAATCAACAAAAATTAAAATAGTCTACGTAAGAATAAGAGAGCAAAGAGGATAATAGACAAGCTACATATAAAATAATCATTTGTAATGTTCAACGCGAAATTATTAATTAAAAAAGTACTAAAACAGTTACATGTTAGGAGAAAAGAAAAGATAAAAAAAAACACTACGAAATTATTCAATAGCCTTTTATTTTTCGTGTTCAACATGAAAATTTAATTGAAAAAAAAATGAATATTCTACATATGGCTGTTAAGAGACATAATAAGATAAAAAATAGGTTATACTATATGTGCTATATATCTAACAATTTTCTTTGTCATGTTCAACGAGAAATTTATAATTGAAATAGTCTACAGTCGGGAGAAACACAATAAAGAAAGACTAGGTTTTAGTAAACTATATTTTTTTTTCTTTTGTAAAAAAAAATGAGAATCATACCACAAGACCAAACACCCACATTAGTAAACTATATCTTCTATTATTATTTATCAAGGTTTATCAAGTATCGAGCAATGGCTTAGCTATTTTACATTTCAATACAGGTACTAAGATTACAGGGAATGAGCATATTCATTAATATATACGCAAACCTTAATATAAAAAAGACTTAGGTCATATTCACTCCGTTTCATTTTGATGTTTTAACCACAATTCATATAAAGATAAATTGGTCTGATTTGGTGGTTTTTACGTGACAATTTTTGGATTTCAGCATTTTTCATATCCTCAAATTGAGGAACATGCATGCAGATTCTTTTGTCATAGAGTCGGAAAACATTAATATCTTTTTTATCATGTACATTAGACCCTGCGATACTGAACGTCTCTTCGAAGCAAATCAACCTTGACCACCACTTGATATCATTATATGGGCGTTGACAAAAAAATGATACTTTCAATTTTTATAAGAAAAATAATAATGTTATATTATATTTTCAATCATTCGTATATATATATTATGAACTGTTATTGGATGACTTAGTTTTAATTATATTCTTTTTATGAAAAAATTGAACTAAATAAAAGTTAAGAGTTTATCAAAGGGCAAATTTTTAAAACAAATTAACGAATGATCTTTTTGACCAAAAAACATACAAGGAGAAAAATGATCAAAGGAAGTGTCATTAAAGAGGTAAATGATAATCATACTTGCACTCTGTAGATATATAAATATGGATAAATATTTAAATAATAAAAATATTATTTATCTTCAGAAAATATTCAATATTTGCAACTTTTGTCAAATTGTTTTCAACATTTTCTTTCAATTATTTATTTTATTTCAAAATCCAAAAAAAAATTGAATATATTTTAAGAATTAGTATTTTAAATCTTAAATCCTAAACCAAAACTCCACCCCCAAAAATTTAAACCTTAAATTTTGATTAGTTAGTATAAATGTATTTTATTTCTTTAATAATTTTTTTGATCATTTAATACTTTGAGGCTATTTTTATGGAAAAAAAACATTTTAGTAATATCATAAGATATTTCTATTTATTAAACTGTGTAAAAAAAGTTAAATTGAAAATTATGAAACGTAAAAGAGTAGTATATATTCTTTCTTGTTTTTTTTTTTACAAAGGGAGTAGCTAGTAGTATATAATAAGCTCATTTATCAACGTCTATTGATCTAATAATGAATCTGTACACATTTCAATAATTACACGTATATATTAAGACTAGATGGGATGTCCTTAGTTAATAATTAACTAAAATTAGAAGGCGTTATTGGTTCATGTACTTTAGAGTATTTAGAAATTCATATAGTATTTACAAATCAATGTAAAATATATTGATTTTTAAATCTAACATATAAATTTTAATTTGTATTTACAAATCTGGAGGTTTTCCCTCGGATTTGAGTCTTTGTATTTTTAACAAAGAAATTCATGCAAATCCGTTATGAAATCAAATCTATTAGTAAATCCGGATGATTGAATAACACCTGATTTAAATCAGAATTTATAAATCATGAAACCAATAACACATGATTTCAATATGAATTTTAAAATTATAGAACCAATAACACTTGATTTAGTTTAGATTTTCAAATCCATTAAAATGCAAGAACCAATAACCCCCACTTAGTTTTCCAAACCGACTTTAATTATATGTACATCAGCTGCAGTAATATAAGACATCGAAATTAAAAATCTTGGTTATAAAGACGCATTGCTAGAAGATACGATGTTTATCGAATATAAAATACTTTTTTGTGGAAAATAGTGTCAGAATGTATAATGGTTAAGAAAATTTTGTAAACGAAAGGGATAAAAGAAGATATTCAATGTGTGAGGTGTGGTGCACAGAAGAATCACTAAATCATGTGTTTTTTCAGTGTTTTCTGGTGTCCAAGTTTGAGCTTTTTCACTTGCTTTTTACAAACATGTATCACCTCTTTTAAAGGGTTATCCCTTAAATGGAGAACCATCAATTTACATAGATCTTATATTATATATGGAAGGGACGAAACAATAAAATTTTCAGCAATTTGGATACTGATTTTAGAGATACTTTTCAATTGGCGGAAACATAATCTTTACTATGGCCTGAGGCTCAAGCCTCTCTATCTCAAAGGGTAAACTAATCAAGAGAATTAGAGGTGACAAGTTTACCTTAGATACCAAGGAGATAGTGTTTTTTGGACAGACCAGGATTTAGTAGTGTGAGTTGTGACAACGGAGTTGGATGGGCCTAAAAGGCTGTATAAGAGAAACAAGAAAACATTGAGCTTAAAGCTTGATGGGTAGCCCAATAAAGGCCCATTAGTGTAGCGTCGCCAATTTTGCTTTCTCCCGCCGAATCGTTTTCAACTTCCCCCAAAATTAAATCTTCCTCGATACGCTCTCTCTCTCTCTCACTCTCTGCAAATCCCCAAGTCTCTGTTCTAGTCTAACTTCGATTTCTCCATCCCGAAACCCTATTTTCATACAGGGCGAAGAAAGAGATGATGGAGACGTTCTCGGGTGTTCGATTCGCTCTCGTCGGATTCAATCCCACCGATGGGAACAAGGTGTTTCTCTATCTCCACCGATGGGTTTTCAATTTAAGGGTTTACGATTCTGGGTTTTTGATTCGCTGACGAATTTGTGTGTCAATTTTGATGTATAGTTACGATCCAAGCTTGTGAGTGGTGGTGGTGTTGATGTTGGGCAATACAGTGAAGACTGTACTCATCTCATTGTAGACAAGCTTGTTTATGTAAGTATAATCTCTATTTCTTCTTTGTGCTCTCGTAAAGTTTTAATCTTTTTTTGAGGATATATTGTAGGATGATCCGGTTTGTGTTGCTGCTCGGAGCAGTGGTAAAGTGGTTGTTACTGGGTCGTGGGTTGATCATAGTTTCGACGTTGGGATGCTTATTGATGCCAATTCGGTTAGTCTCTCTCTCTCTCTCCCTATGATTAGTTCAGTAAAGAAGAAGAAGAAGAAGTTTATCTTAGTTTTTGTTGAATGATTTGGCAGGTTTTGTATAGGCCTCGTAGAGATTTGGATGGGATTCCAGGTTCTAAAAGCTTAATTGTGTGCTTAACTGGGTACCAACGTCAAGATAGAGAAGACATTATGGTGCGTGCTTGTTTAGGATATGTTTTCTTTTTCTTACTTTACCTTATGAAAGTTGTTTTCTTTTTCTGTAGACAATGGTTGATTTGATGGGTGGGCAGTTCTCAAAGCCCTTGGTTGCAAACCGAGTAACCCATCTTATATGCTACAAGTTTGAGGGTGAGTCACTTAGACATAGAGGTGTTCTTTTTTTTTTGGGTGGAGTGGGGAATAAATATTTGATTGATTGGAGTCCTTCTTTCTTCTTAGGAGAAAAGTATGAGCTAGCCAAGCGGATGAAGAGGATTAAGCTAGTGAAT
Source organism: Moricandia arvensis (assembly GCA_905132765.1). Classification (NCBI taxonomy): domain Eukaryota; kingdom Viridiplantae; phylum Streptophyta; class Magnoliopsida; order Brassicales; family Brassicaceae; genus Moricandia; species Moricandia arvensis. Next base: position 42,336 of record CAJHQP010002352.1, on the reverse strand, counting down.
CACCGGTGGTTAGAGGACTGGTGAGAGGAATTCATAAGTTTTGTTATTACTCTTTTTCGTTTTGGTTTTGTGGATGGCGATGCAGATTCTTATGGTATATTTTTCTTTTTTTTCAGTTTAAAGAATTGGAAGCTCCTTCCTGAGGCTGAGTATGAGATAAGGTAAAATTGCATACCTCTGTGTGATATATATATATATATATATCCCATAATTGCTATTCTAGAGAGTTGGAATTGTAGTCTCTTGTTAAGTATTGGCATCATAAGAAATAGGTTTATGGATCCCATGCTCATATTTAATTATGTTTGAATTTAAAGACTTTTTAATGTTTATTTTCTATAAGTATATAAGGTTTTAAATTGAGTTAATAAAAATTAGCTATGATCCATTAATTTGAGTTAATTTTAAAAAATAACTAGTGAATGGGTGGGCTTGGGTTATTTCCAATTCGACATGAGTTAAATTGAGTTTGGGTGTTATTGAATTTGGGTGTTATATGGTGTGGGTGTTTTGGGTCCGGACAAAATAAATGTCCAACTGGACACACCTATTTGGGTGTGATCCACCCAGTTGACAGCCCTATGTACATCTAACAATATTGTTTGACATGTTCATAAAAAAATTTGTCAACCAAAATAATATGACAGCTTGAACAAACTTTTTCAATTGATAAAATTAAAATAGTATATGGTTAAGAGATGGATAAAAAATGACTAAGTTATAGGCAATTTTTGAAAACCGGCTCGGATACCGACTCAGTATAGTTACATGTTGACTAGTTAGACCGGTTCAATCGGTCAAACCGAGATTTTCGTTTTTTAAGAATTAAAATATATATAATCATATATTTACACTATATAGATCTAAAAGAAGGTATTTCCACAAATAATATGATCAATGTTCTCTTTATTAACTAGAAAAATAAAAAATAAACATAAATTTTAACTATATATACAAAAACAAGTGAATACTATGTAAACTGAAATTTATAAAAAAAGTTCTCGTATTTATTTATTCATATAAATAAAGTCCAAAATTTTATAAATATGATAAAATAAGATTAGTATATGAGAGCTTTTGTTTTTACATTCTTTCTTAAGGAAAAAAAATTATATAGAAAACTAATTAAATAGTGGTAGTTAAACATTGATTACGAAAATTTTAATCGCAATTAAGAACACATTAATTAGATGTTGATTATTTAGAACCGGGTTTTGAAATTGATCTGGGTCACTGGTTTTACCAGTTTTTAGCTTGTTTTTAAATCTGGGTTTTAAACTGAACGAGACTCGATTTCTTCAACGACTCACGGTCGGACCGATTCGACCGATCGGTGCTATCCGGTTTTCAAAACCATGGTTATAGTAGGCCATACATCTAACAATTTTATTTGTCATGTTCAAAATAAAAATTTTAATTGAAAAAAAAAACATGTCTAAGTATGAATAAGAGAGCAAAGAAGATAACAAACAAGCTTACATATAACAAATTCATTTGTCATGCTCAGCGCGAAATTATTAATTGAAAAAGTACTAAAATAGTTATATGTTAGGAGAAAAAAAAAGATAAAAAATACTAGGATTACTGTCATAATTTTATTTTTCATGTTCAATATGAAAATTTAATTGAAAAATAAATATTCTACATACGGCTGTTATGAGACATAATAAAATAAAAAAATAAGAATAGGTTATACTATATGTACTATATATCTAACAATTTTATTTGTTATGTTCAACGAAAAATTTATAATTGAAAAAGCTGAAATAGTCTACAGTCTGGAGAAACACAATAAAAAGACTAGGTTTTAGTAAACTATATCTTCAATCATTATTTATCAAGGTCTATCGATTATCGAGCAGTATCTTTGCAATTTTACATGTCAATCGTTAAGATTACAGGGAATGAGCATATTCTTTAATATGCACATACGGAAACCTTAATATTAAAAAGAGTCATCACTCCGTTTCATTTTGATGCTTTAACCACAGTTCATGTGGACAAATTGTTCTGAATTGGTGGATATGGTTGACAATCAAATTGTAACGATCTGGCCCGTCAAGACCCTTGAGTTTTCGGGAAACCTTCGGTATTTCTCTATAAATACCAGCCCACCTCAACCTCTTTTCTTACTTCCAAAATTTCATTTTTCTTTTCTTAACTTCCAGAGAACTCCAAATGTCAAACCTCTGGAGAAACTGAGCCGTCCTGGGAAGTTGAGATCGTCCATCCACCGTCACTGTCGGGATCTACCCGTGAACCGCCGCCTGTCATCGAAGGTATTACCGAAAACCGCCTTGTTTTTAAGTTAAGTTTCGTTCGTTTAGAAAATCGATCGTATCTAGTAAACCGTTGCGTTTCTCGAGAATCTGAGGCCACCAACGTGTTCGTGGCGCGAGACGAAACCGGAGCTCAAGGATCGGCCGGAAACCGCCGGCGACGCGCCCTCACGCGCCCCACGTGCCCTCACGCGCCGCCGCTCCGCCGCGCGTGGATCTCATGCGCCGGAGCCGGAGCTGACGTGCGGCCGCCGTTGACCGCCGCGTTGACCGCCACGTTGACCGATGTTGACTTTGACCAGTAGTTGACTTTTTGACCGTTTGTCCGTTTTGATCCATTAGAAAGGCGTTCTGACTCGATTTTTCGCCATGATTACAGATTTGGAGTCTATTTGAGCCCCAGGAGTCCACAACTACCACTTTCCCACATTGCTAAGGTGAGGGTCTATTCCGTAAATCCCGAACCAGTACTAGAATTCTTCCTATTGTCGTTTAGTTTCGAACATGTTCCGTTTGTTTGAAATCGAGTCTTGCGTGGTAGTTAGTTCATTCATTGTAAACCGGAACTAGGGGTCTAGAGGATTCAATTATTGATTGGTTGAGTGATGCTAAGTGATGCTATATATATGTACGTATACATAGTTATGAGTAGGGACTATGTGTGAGAGCGGGAGTTCGGAGATGTTCGAGCTTCGTCGCTAGGATGACGGGCCGCCAGTGCAGAGACGTCTGTGACTGCTTCGCCACGGGGACAGGCCGCCAGCCCAAAGAGTGTGTGATACTGCTTTGCCATGATGAGCTGCCGGTACAGAAATCGTCTGGGATTGCTTCGCCACTAGGATGAGCCGCCAATACAGAGACGTCTGTGACTGCTTCGCTATTGTTTGGGGGGTGATGTAGAGACGTTTGCATTCGATGTGGGGTTAGGGCGCGGAGGTACAGAGACATACTGTACTAGCTACGCGTAGCATATTTATCTATCCATACGAGGAGAATGCGGGGCGCGTGGATTATCTATGTGCTATCATCGCATTGGTTGCTTTGTGTGATGTTCTAGACATCGTGTTTGTTCATGTTAGTGCTAAACTTCCACAGTGGGAGTTCTTTTACCCAAGTCAGTGGTTTGCGTGTCTAGCATCCCATACCTCACTGAGTGACTCCCCTGTTGCTCACCCCTCATTTCTTTCCCCCTTTCAGGTGATACTGACGATCATGATTGATCAGGGCTGGGCTTTTGGGACTGTTTTCTTCGCTGTATTTCAGACTATTTTATAATATTATCGACATTTATTCGAGTTTATATATTATTTAGATTTATGATGTTTGGATTTTATAAATAATTATTGTGACGGAATTTCAGACAATAATATTATTATTATATTATTACGTGAGATCCGGGTCTCACACAAATCGTCTGACCGAGTTTTGTTTATTAATTAGTCCTATTCTGTTTTTTGCGTAACATTTTTCGGATTTCAGCATTTCTCACATCCTCAAAACTAGGAACATGCATACAGATTCTTGTCAAAGATGCGGAAGACAGTAATATTCTTTTTTCTCATGTACATAAGACTCGGCTAGACTGAACTTCTATTTGAAACGACTCAACCTCAATCACCACTTGATCTCATTATATAGGGGTTGACAAAAAGAATGATATTTTCAATTTTTATGAAAAGATATTTTAATCAATCGTTTATATATAATGAACTATTATTGGATGAATTAAATTAAATTATATTGTTTTTATGAAAAACTGAACTAAATAAAAATTGGTAGTTTATTAAAGGGAAATTTTCTAAAACAAATTAAAGAATGATCATTTTGACCAAAAAACACGCAAAGAGAAAAATAGTCAAAAAGGTGTCATCAAAGAAGTAAATGACTATTCAATATTTGAAACTTTTTTCAAATTGTTTTCTATTATTTTCTTCAAAAAAAATTCAATTATTTTTTTTAAAAAATTATTTTAAAATCCCAAAATTATTTTAAAATATATTTGAATAATTAGTATTTTAAAATTTCATATTAAATCTTAAATCCTAAACTTCCTCCTCCCCCTCTCAAAATACCACCCCAAAAAATTAAAACTTAAATTTTGATTAGATAGTATAAATGTCTTTTATTTTAATAATAATCTTTTTGATCATTTTGAGGCTATTTTTATAAAAAGAATTTTATTAATATCATAAGATATTTCTCTTTATTAAAATCCGTAAGAAAACTTAAATTTCAATTATTATGAAACCGAAAAAGAGTAGTATATATTCTTTTTTTTTCAAAGGCAGTAGTATGTGTTCAGCAGTTTCATTTATCAACGTCTATTGATCTAATAATGAACTAGGTGGCCGGCCCGCACTCTGTGCGGACATGAACAGATTCAGTTATGGGCTTAATAGTGGTTGGGTTTTGGCAGACACGGATTTTATATCATAAACCATTATGTTTGGGGTAAAGCAACGACACATGCAAATGTTGGTACTCTATATTTTACATAGACGTGATGGAACAAAGTATTTTCAGTATCAGAGTGCAACATATTGTGTGTATGTATAATTGCAACATCATTAAAAATCCTAATATGTGTGTTTAAGATGTAATTTTATTACTCATCACTACCCATCTGAGAAATCGAAAAGATAAATAATTGTAACAGTTTCTATATTTTCCTTAATTTATTGGAAAAAATTAAAGGTACAATTAAGTACCCTTGGCTACGAAATATTCGGAAAAACTTGTTTGTAGACAACATTCAAAGTTTTCGTCTCCGGCTTCCTTTCTTTACCAGTTATTAGGATTTTTAATCTCGATCTCGATTTAACTCTTGAAAGTGCGACGTAGAGCTGACAATGAGAGAACTCTGGCCTAGGCAGAAACAAACCAACGCTTTCTAGTGTTTGACCTTGACTTTTGTTGATGGTCATCGTGAAAGCCAATGTAATGGGAAACTGTCTTCGACGCATTTTGAAAGGAAACTTTGTGTCAGGTGGTGTGACAAACATTCTAGGAATCCAGACTTTGTCTCTAGTAATATTGTTTCCGGTTTTAATTCTAGCTTCTAGCACATGGGGCAGTAACTGAGTAACAATTAGCCTAGTACCATTGCATAAACCATCTGCAAGATCCACGTTACGGAGACACATAATAAGAGCAACAACCTTGAGCTTCAAATTATGTCTAGGCAGTCCAGCCACTTTAACACTGTTCAAAAACTCTGCAGGATATACTACATTTTCTTCTACGTCAACATCGGATGGAATAATACTGTCAGAGCTAAGGTAAACCTTCTCTTCACCTGAAAACATATGTAAAACCTTTTCTTTAGTGACAAAAACGTGTAAGATACTGGAACATAAGTTTAAACAGAAAAACATGTTTAAAAGTGCAAGATTTTTCTATTTTAAAAATGTCATTTTAAAATGATAAATAAATTTTAGTTATAAGAATATATGTTTAAATATTTTATTATGTAATACGTATATAGTTTTATTGGTTTTTTATGTTTAAAAATATTATTGTACATTTTTAAAAAGTTATAAATCAATCATGATATAATTTAAAATTAAAATTTGTTTATATAATTCTACTGTATTAATTTTTTATTTGAGCTAAATTTTATTTTGTGAAAAAATATTCATATAGTTCTCATTTTCATCAGCTGATTTCCATGGGTTCGCCGGATAACGAAGTGTGTTGTTTCAAAGGTTTCAAATCCTTAATCATCGTACTAATTTATAATAGAAGCCACAGATTTTGTGATTTGTGTATTAGAAGCCATATATTGTTTTATGATAGTGGTTTGTTTAGGAAGAAATAGAGCTTATTATAATAAGAATAAGGAAACACGTTGAGACATAGGGTTTTCGTAAACTTGCGCCATACTCCTTAGAATCGTATCTCACGATAATTTCTAAAATATCATATAGTTACTATTCCTTAAATTAGGCAAATTCAGTTACCATATTTTAGATAATCGTATTAACTATGTTTTTTTCCTTACAATTTCTTTAAATTCATATGGTTAAATGGAAAATTAATAATCATAAAATCAGAATTTCTTTGAATTCTTATTGGCCGAAAATATAGTTGGCAAAAATATTAAAAAAAATCTGAAAAGGCAGTGGCATACAATGTAAATAACTTCAAAAAGTGAAGGCAAAATCTTAGGAGGGATTCTTCTTTAATATATAGAGGGATATCATTATTAAAACAAATAAATTAAATAGGAAGAGTATGAAAAGGTGTTCTCATTTTAAAAATTATTAGAAATTTTGAAGTTGTTTGTCTCTTTATAAATAATTCAAACCTTTTACAAAAATATTAGTTATATAAATTAATCATATTAAAGTATTAATACTAAATCATTGACATATTTTTCATAAAATATTACCAATAAAATGTTTTTAGATCGACCGAAACAATGAAGACATCTGTGATTGGAAGTTTCTTCTTATTTTAATTTTAGACTAATTATTGTTTTCAAAACCAAACGTTTATGACAAATCAATGAGCACTCTTGTCATGGAATGGGAAGAACATGGACCCCAATTTGATGAAGCATGTTGTTGGATTTTCCATGAAACCCAACGATCTTATGTCCATCTTTGTGGAGTATGAAGCTTGGTACTGTACCGAATCCAAAAACATTAGAGTAGTTTTTGTTGGTAATGAACCTAAGCATGGTTATAACTCCGGATTTATCATCGTAGTCACCCTCCACTGATATGAGATATTCTGCAGGATCACTTAGCGTGAACTGAAAAAAAGAAAGATAATAATTAGTTAACTATATCTTATCTATAGCTGTAAATTATTAAGAAGTGAATCAGTGACCTCTTGGACATCAGATATGGTCTTGCTCCCATGGTCATCACCGAAGACTACACGACCGTTTTGGGCATACATAAACTTGACAAACCCTATAGCATTTTCGGTTAGTCCAATGTATATCTTTTCAATACGGTTGAAAGAGTTACAGTCGTCCCAATAATCTCCTCCATCGCCACTCTGTGCGGACATACTTACAACAAAAAAGAATCACAATTATTAAAATCTAAGTAAGTTAAATGCGGACATACTTACAACAAAAAGACTAACTACAGCGAGAAACCCTAAAAATCATGATATGATTTATTCCTTCGACATTGACCTCTGTATATATGAAGTGAATCATATAGGTTTGTAACGACGACAAGGAAATATTCATAAAATAAATTATGAAACCGTTTAATTAAAGATAGTTAATTTTTTTTGGAAGAAAATTAAATGCATATGATATGATTCTAATTTGCGCAAGTAATCAATATGATTTACCGTATTAATTAATATTCTTCCGAAAGTAATCAATATGATTTACCATATTTTTAGTAAGGGATAGTAGTAAATACGTGTATTAATTAATATTCTTGCGCAAGTAATATTAATTACTTTCCTACTCCTTCAATCTGTCTTATTTATTTAGTAAGTATTCAATGCATTGAACATATAAATATTCAATGCATTGAACATATAAATATTCTTGCGCAAGTAATATTAAGTACTTTCCTACTCCTTCAATCGGTATTATTTTTTTAGTAAGTATTTAATGCATTAAACATATAAATATTCGAAATACAGTTTGATAGAATTAATAATATTATTTCAATTTAAACAAAGAATCATCAATTCGAATTAATAATATTATTTCAATTTAGTTAAATAAGTAAAAATAAAGATTATGATAGAATTCTAAATATTTTAGTTGATCTAATATGATAAAAAAATCAAACTTATTATTTACGTATTTGACATAGATACTATATATCTCACAATTCATATATTGTACTTTCTCTTTTTGTTTTCTATTTTCTTTATAATTATGAGTGCATGTTATTCTTTTTTTATAAATCAATCTTGAGTTCTCTTTGGATTTTGATGAAAACAATGATCAAACTTATTATAAATTTTAAATATATATAAAATTTACTTAACGTAAATAAGATAAAATTTACTTAACGTAAATGATATAAAATTTACTTAACGTAAATAATATAAAATTTACTTAACGTACAAGACGCTGCGCACCTGTACAAACACATCAAGATGAATAATGAAATAAAGAAACAAACAAACCTTGTTCTACAAGGACGTCATCTACAACTTTGGCAACCTGCAACACATATTTACAAAACAATTCGAATATTAGCCAAGGAAACTGGAGTAAGCGTGAAAAAAAAATCCATTTTAAAAACCTTATTAAAATGTTCATATTGTCTGTTTCCTAATCCAAACACTCCATATTTCAAGTTCTTAAGCCATTCTCCTCTGTCATTCTCCTGTAACACACATGTCTAAAACTTCAGAAACAAGTAAACAGAACTAAACAAGCCACGCAAAGAAAAAAAAAGACTCACCTTTGTTATGATTTAATCCTTCGACATTGACCTCTATATATATGAAGTGAATCATATAGGTTTGTAACGACGCCAAGCCAATATTCATAAAATAAATTATGGAATCGTTTAAGTAAAGATAGTTAATTTTTTAGAAGAAAATTAAATGCATATGATACGATTTTAACTTGCGCAAGTAATCAATATGATTTACCGTATTTTTAGTAAGGGATAGTAGTAAATTATGTATTAATTAATATTCTTGCGCAAGTAATCAATATGATTTACCGTATTTTTAGTAAATGATAGTAGTAAATACATGTATTAATTAATATTCTTGCGCAAGTAATATTAATTACTTTCCTACTCCTTCAATCGGTCTTATTTTTTTAGTAAGTATTCAATGCATTAAACATATAAATATTCTTGCGCAAGTAATATTAATTATTTTCCTACTCCTTCAATCGATCTTATTTTTTTGAGTAAGTATTCAATGCATTAAACATATAAATATTCTTGCGCAAGTAATATTAATTACTTTCCTACTCCGTCAATCTGTCTTATTTTTTTAGTAAGTATTCAATGCATTAAACAAAATAAGGTTAGTATTTATAGGGCTTCCCTTTTTTGTTATGTCGATGAGAAAAATAAATCAAAAATGAATTTCCGAAAAATCAACCAATAGAATCGCGTTATTTAGGCTGAGAAGGGCTCTGTGAGCGCCACGTGTCAAATGTACTTCTCATTTAATAGTAAGGAGGATCTGCACACAGTTCAATACTTACACGTATATATTAAGATTAGATGAGATGGCCGTCGATAATAATTAACTAAAATTAGTTTTCCGACTTTAATTATATGTACATCAATTGCAGTAATATAAGACATCGAAATTAAAATCCCGATTGTGTTCTTACCTTTTTTTTCCCTTAAGTTAGCTTCTCTATAGTTCAAGGGATAACAAGTAGGCATGGGCATTCATATATTTGCCTGGGTTCGGATCGGTTTCTTTCGGGTTTTGTTCTTTTGGGTAGGGAAATTTTGGACCCATATAAATACTTATAAAATTTAGGATCGGTTCCTTTTGGGTTCGGGTCTAAAATTTTTGAACATTTATAGTAGAGAATTCTATAAAATTATAAGAAAATTTATAGTTTTGTTATATTTTTGGTTTCGGTTTCTTAGTACCCGATCGATTCTCGGGTTTGGATTGGGTTTGGTTTGGATCTATTCGGGTCCAGATCTTTCGGGTAGGAGAGTTTGGACCCATATAGATACCTATAGAGTTCTGAGTCGGTTATTTTGGATCAGTTCTAGGTTCGGGTATTCGGATCCGGGTTTTTTGCCAAGGCATAATAACACGAATTAATCAATAATATGTATGGTTAGGTAATATTAAACCAGCAAACCTTTTTGATAAAATACCAAAGAGTTACAACAACACACCAGCGCAAATACACCTACAAGCTTATTATATACAGTTCAAAGTGATTATTTCTTAATATGAAATTATTAACTGAAAAAAACGCTAACATGGTAACGTCCCGACCGCTCATGGCTAATGGATTATCCACACCTATTCACTCGGCATGTGAGCTATATTCCGTGCGATGGACGGTACATTAATATTTTTAGAGGCTAGAAAGTTTTGTTTACTTACCATGCAATCACCACATGATCTTTTCAAGACTTTGGCCTCATTCACACGATACCGCGAATGATTTCCCGGTAGTTCACCAATCATTTCACTACTCCAGATCAAGTAAGCTTAAATCTAGAATTATAAACAAATGGTTGACTAAAAAGATAAGTGAAATTTGATAACATAGGTAATCAAATCAATTCTTTTAATCGTTTTCATATATACCATAAAATGGGATGTTACCAACGTCTATGTTCAATCATTATTTATCAACGTCTATTGCGTATCGTGTAATGGCTTAGCTATTTTACATTTCAATAGTTCTCTAGACATTATTTGAAAAGCGATTTGCCATATATATGTTATCACCATATTGATTTTAAAAGAAAATAATGTCATGTTATACTAGCAATGATGACATAAACTGAAATTAACTGTGAAATGAATAATTACATTAAATACTAATTTATATTTTTATTAAGTTTTTTTTTAGAATATGATGATAATTCATAAAGCATCATTAATATAGCAATAAATAATATAATAGTAGAAATATAATAATATTTTACAATTTTCAAAATATTTTGTTTAACAATTTATTATTTTTATTACTAAAACAAATCTTCAAAAATTTACTCAGTTTTTTTTAAACTGTAATTTTCTAATCCCATTACAATAGTTTCTTTTTAATATCTACAAACTTTAGGAATGTTATTTATTTTATGTTTTAATAACTGCTTACCTAAGAAAAGTTTCTTTTGAATTTTATAGAATTTATTTAATTTTTAATCAAAAGAAATAGATAAAAAATCTTTCCAATATTATAATTTTAAACATATACATTTAAATTATTAAAATTAAAATTAAAATAAATTATTTATTTTATCTTAATTTTTACATATAATAAATCTAAAAATTATAAAATTTATTTTTAAATATGATTTAAATTTGAAAACTTTTATTTTGCACATCGTATAGAAAAGCACCTAGTTACATGTATTAAAGTTACATGGAATGAACATTTTTAATAATATGTTTATATGTAAACTTTAATATAAAAGGAATAAGTTTCACTCACTCCATTTTATTTTGATGTTTATGGGTACTAATATTTTTAATTTTCTATAAAAACAATCAATGTTATTCATATTTTTGAACATTCATATTTATGTGAAAACTGAATTAATTAAAAACTAATAATTTATTAAACGAAAAATAAATATCAACTATTATAAAACATAGGGAATAATTATTTTTGAAGAGAGAGGGAATATTATATATTATAATCCACTAGTTAGGTCATTTCCAGCTTGTAACACTGCTTCAGTGTAAAATCATATCATTTTAGAGTAATTTAACACTAAAAAGTTTTCTTTCTCCAATCAACAGAAAATGTTTACACCAAAAATATTTTTTTTGATTTTATATTATTAAAGTAATAAAATTATTATTACTTAATATATATAATAAATAAATTCTTATGTAATAATATTACACAAAATATATTACACTAAAATATTTGTTAATAAAATATAAATTAACAATTAAAATGGATGGTTCATGGAAAACAATTTTACCACTTCATGGACATGTGAACTTTTCTTCCATGAACCATTCTCGGAACATTGTTGGTATAGTATATTAGAGGAATTTGATGAGCTTATGGGGGGCATTAAACACAATACCAAGCCTCTCATCCCTGCATATAGAAATAAAAGCCATCATTTGGGCAATGGAAAATATGAGGAGTTTAAGACAAAGACATGTGATTTTTGTAATAGATTGTTTTCAATTGGTGAAGATGGTTTCAGAACAGAGGAATGACATGCTTTTGCAACATATTTGGAAGACATACACACTGAAGGGGAGCTTTAGTTACCTAGCGTTATACATATTTTTTGAAACCAAAACGTCTTTCAAGTTCACTAACGCGCTTGTGGATCTACCTCAGTTTATGCCGTTGTTGGAAGAATTTTGGGACACCACAACCCCATTATTTAACTCAACATCGGCCCTGTTCAGGTTCTCTAAGAAATTAAAGGACCTAAAACCACTGCTGAGAAATTTGAGGAAAGAACAAATAAGAGAGATTACGAGGAAAACCAAGGAAGCTTGGATAAAGTTATGCGCTTGCCAAACGGCTACTTTGGCCAACCCAAGCTCGAACCTGATGGTGGAGGAAGGACATGCTTTTGATAGATTGAGTTTTTTATCTCAGTTGGAAGAGAAAATACTGAGTCAAAAGGCGAAGATACACTGGCTCAGTATTGGAGATGGTAATAATAAACAATTTTACCAAGCTGCTAAGGTCCGAGAAGTGAGGAATTCTATAAGAGAAATCAAAAGAGTGGACGTTACAATTGCCAACAGTCAAGAAGAGATTAAGGAGGAGGCGGTAAATCATTTTACTAACTTCTTGACCCATAAACCAGAAAATTTTGTTGGTATTGCAGAGGAGGAGATTAGTGATCTACTGGGGTTTAAATGCGGAGAGGAGGATAAACAGCAACTTGTACGCATGGTCTCAGAGGAGGAGATCAGAAGTGTGCTGATAAGGGTTTTTAATCCTCAGAGCAAATCAATGTAGTATAGAAAGGATGTCAATCCAATCCTAAGTGAGTGTGAGACAGAGAGAGTACAAGTTGTGCTTAATCTAAATGCAATCTAATAAGGTTTGTTGTGGCAAGAACAATGTGAAATAATCGAGTTTTAACACAAATATAACAAAGAAGAACCAATGGGTATTTAGGCAATCGATTTCAGGGTGGTAGTTCTAAATCAAGGTGTCTAACTTCAAATAAACATAACTTTCTATAGACCTAGATCTCATTCAATATAGGTTAATCCACTTTCGATGGTAGAAACCCTTATGCAATTATGAACTAAACATCAACTTCCGTTCGTTTTGTTCACTCAAACATACATTAAGATTTAGTCTACTAGCCATCTAGCAATCTAAACATCAACTTCCGTTCGTTTTGTTCACTAGAGCACTACTAAGTTATTTCAAGCATTATGCAAACACTTTCGATGTCCTACAAACACTTAGAATCTAGATTAAAATGGCCAAAATCAATCTAGCATTAAGAACACTCAGTAAGCATAGAAATATGAGAGTTTTACCATTAGAACATCTTAACTCTTTTCTAACCACCCATTAATCTACCTAACCCATTGATCCTAAGGATGACTACTCACTAATCATCTTGTTTACACTTAATCCCATGATGGATAGAAGCATAATCAATATGATATAATATATGAAAACAAGAAACAGAATGTAGATGAAGAGAATAGCTAAAGAAAACAAGACTTTATAACATAAACTTCAAGAACACTTAAGAATAATAAGAACAATTATAAGAACTCAAAATAGAATGCAAAACAAGACTTAGAATGAAAGTGATAAACTCTATTAGACAGAAGAAGACTCAGAAGGAGATGGTGTGTTTTGCCATGGGGTTTGGGGCTCTATTTATAGGTGAAGAACAACCCATCCCCCATGTTACAAAGTTAAGATCTAGATCTAAAATAAAACACACTCATTGATGTTTCTTCCACTTTATCCCATTTGCACACACCTTTTGACCCTTCACAAGGCAAATGTATACTTGGCTCTTCAGAAAAGGTAGAGAAAGTTAGGCCACTTGATCCACCAAACTCGTCCAGCACATGAAAAGTGACACAGGCTGTTCCAATCGATCGATTCATTTTTTTCATATAAATGAATCGATCGATTCATTTTTTTTTTTTTTTAAAGATCGATCGATCTTGCTTTCTGATCGATCGATCACTTTCCCATTTTGCTCACGGCTTTCTTGGATCGATCGATCTGTTTTTCCCATATAAATGGATCGATCGATTGAAGTATCTTTTTGCTCCTTTTGTGCTCTAATCATCTCCAAAACTCCAAACAACTCATCCAACACCTACAAGATGCAAATGTACATGCAATAGAATCTAAATGCACCTAAATGTAAGATTAATGCATGCATATATATGAAATAACAAAGCTAAAACTATGAAAAATCACAACACATCATGTGCTATTTAGAATGGCTGAAGATAAATCACCTGGACCTGACGGATATACTAATGAATTCTACAAAGCAAGTTGGTCTATCCTTGGGAAAGATTTTGTGGTGGCAGTACAATCTTTTTTTGATACAGGTTTTCTTCCCAAAGGAATAAACTCAACAATCTTAGCTCTTATTCCAAAGAAAGACGAAGCTACTACGATGGGAGATTACAGACCCATTTTGTGCTGCAATGTCATCTACAAGGTGATTTTAAAAATTCTAGCTAGAAGGCTAAAATTGGTGCTACCGAGCTTCATCGCACCAAATTAATCAGCTTTTGTCAAAGATCGTCTTTTGATGGAAAACGTATTGCTTGCTTCTGAGTTGGTGAAAAGCTATCATAAAAATAATAATGCATCGAGATGTGCGGTAAAGATCGATATATCCAAGGCTTTCGACTCAGTTCAATGGTCCTTTATTCGAGAGACTCTCAAGGCTATAAAGTTACCAGACAAGTTTGTGGAATGGATCATGAAGTTTGTTGAGTTAGCCTCTTTCTCGGTTCAGGTTAATGGTGAACTAGCTGGCTATTTTAATAGCTCTAGAGGGCTACGACAAGGGTGCTCACTATCCCCTTACTTATTCGTTATATGCATGCAAGTACTGTCTAAACTTCTGGACAAAGCTGTTGCTGAACAGAGGATTGGGTACCACCCTTACTGCCAAGAACTGAACCTCACGCATCTCTGTTTTGCTGATGATTTATTGGTATTTTCAGATGGTAAACGACAGTCGCTGGAAGGTATTCTTCATGTGTTTCAAAGATTTGCAGAGATATCGGGTTTAACTATAAGTGTGGAGAAATCTACATTATATGTGGCTGGGGTAACAGATATTGATCGCAATGCTCTCCTGAATCAGAGTCCTCTTGTGTATGGATCACTACCGGTATGCTACCTAGGCTTACTGCTCATGACAAGCGCATGTCCTCCAATGATTATTCTTCGCTGGTTGAACGAATTCAAAAGCGGATCACTTGTTGGACAGCTCGGCAGCTCTCATTTGCAGGGGGGCTGCAACTCATCAATACGGTAATTCACAGCCTTACAAACTTTTGGATGTCTGTCTATCATCTCCCTAAACCGTGTATCAAGGAGATTGATCAGATATGCTCAGCTTTTCTTTGGTCGGGTCCATCAATGAGCTCAAAAAAAGCAAAAATATCATGGTCTAATGTCTGCAAACCAAAGGAAGAGGGAGGATTGGGTTTGAGATCATTGGAAGAGACAAACAAAGTCTGTTGTTTAAAGCTCATCTGGAGGCTCTTATCATCAGATTCTTTATGGGTTAGATGGGTTGAGCATTATCTGATTCGAAAAGGATCACTTTGGCAAACAAATGAAAAGAGTACCATGGGATCCTGGATTTGGAAGAAGCTTCTAAAGTACAGGAATCTGGCGAGTTCTCTTACAAAGGTTGAGATTAGGAACGGCGCAAAGGCGTCTTTCTGGTACGATGAATGGTCGCCATTGGGAAGAATCATTAACCTCACTGGTCTGCGAGGGACTATTGATCTTGGGATCAATTTGAATGCCACTGTCGAATATGCTATTCAGAAGTATAGACCTCGAGGAGGATATACGTCTATGGAAAGGAGTGGTGGATGAATTCAAGCAAATTTTTAGCTCGTATCAGACTTGGCAATCAACTCGAGTGCAGCATACAGCAGTGGACTGGTACAGAGGACTATGGTTTCGGGGCGCAACTCCAAAGTACTCTTTTCTAGCATGGATTGCAGTCCATAATCGACTGGCCACGGGGGATCGAATCAGCAAGTGGAGCTCCAAAGTACTAGTTGTACAAAGGTTTTTTTATTTGATTAATTTAACATTCTTTCAAAAAAAAAAGTGAACAATCTTATATACAGTGCTATGACGTAATCGTCTTAGTCGTTCACATGGATACAGAGTTATTTGTTTGGTTTACATAGTTTTAATCGAGCCTGTTTAAGTTGATAAAAAAAACTAATTGGACCTGGCTAAATTGGATTATAATTGTTTTTCAATTTGTAAAAATATACGTAACATAATATTTTTACAAAACAAGTAACATGAACAATCCATATTATTATATCCAAACTCAAATGTTTAATTAAAATAACAATATATCTACTATATTAAAATAGAGTCCTAAATTTATCTACCATTGAAAGTTGTCATTTAACTTTTGGAATGTTTCAAGTTTGTTAGTGTATTACATAATTTATGGACCATTTCAAGTTAATTAGATATTTATCTTATTAAAATTGTAATATCTTTTGTATTGTTTGAAAACATGAATCGCAGTTTTAAAAAAAAGTTTTGTTTGAAAACATCTTCTTTCTCAGTTCTGATGATTGTTTTTAGGGATGGAGAATTGGGTTTTGTTAAAGAGAGAACATGGAAGATTCGAGATGATGACCGATAATGGAGTGAGGAGAAAAAAAAATTGTTAGGTTTAGATACGTTGGAAAGCTTCCCGGACTAAAATATGTCCTGTTTTAATTGGGCTATTGAATAATTATTATTGGGCCAAAGATATTTTACCCATTGGACTTATAACAAATAAACTATATAGGAAAAGAAACAATTTAAATAAGTTAATTTGATGAAAAATAAGTAAATTAAAATAATTCTTACGTTTGAAATATTTATATACACATTTGAATTTATATTCTATTAAAATTAAGTTATAACTTATTTCATGTTTAATAAATGTATTTCATTAAGACTAATAATATAAAATATGTGTAAGTATTTAATAATAATAATTTTTACTTTCTGAAATATTTAAATTAATATTTATTTTAAAAAATTACTAACAAAATTTTAAATATATAAATTTTATTAATTAATAATTTTTTTTAAAAATTTATATATATATATATATAATGTTGTTTCAGACATATATTGATCCATTTAATAATATAATGCAAATCCAACAAGAAAAATATAAAATAAGAGACGGCAAATACATGTGATGGTTTAAAACAAATGATTAATTATGACATGTATTCTATAAAATTATTGTATTTCAAAAATATTTACATAAAAGTTTAAAAGATAATTAAATTAAAAATATATTTCTAAATTATTAAAATAAAAATCTATAAATATATAAATGAAATCAAACATCCGCGCGGTTGCGCGGATCAAGATCTAGTTTATCTTATTAAAAATTGTAATATATTTTGTATTGTTTGGAAACATGAATAACAGTTTAAAAAAAAAGTTTTGTTTGGAAACATGAATAGCAAGTTTTAAAAAAAGTTTTGTTTGAAAACAAAATAGTAGTGTGCTTTCATTAATGTCTTTTTAATAATTTCTTTAACATAAGACCCAAAATATTTCAATTGTATATACAAATGTATCTAGAAATTCCATAAATATATCATTAAATCAATAGTTAGGGCCAAAATATTTCAGTGTATATGACTAATTCATTTAAAATAAAATCTTTAACGTAAATATGTAATATACATATACATTTACATATATACATATATATATATATATATATATATATATTTTCAGGTTGTTATAATAACTATATTTAATATTAACTATTTTAAAGATGTTTGCTATTAATTTAAATATGTTATATACAAACATAAAAAATTATGGTAATTTAGACAACCATATTAATTTGTTAATTATACAATTTATCTTATTTTAACATAAATATAAGATAATATAGTATTTATATGATCTAATTAAATGTTACATATTTTTTCTTCTCTAATGGATCAAACAATAATACAATATGAATAACTTCAAACATATATAAAACAAACATAATTATATATGTTATATATTAAAATTTACGATAACACTCATGCGAGTTTTAGACATGGTCATCTAAATACCCATCGACTACAATTTGGTTTTTCTAAATGTTGAGGTTTAAAATAATTTTACATCCGGATATTATGTATTTACGAACGGTGTCGAGTAAAATCATTCAAGGTCGGGTAGGTTCGTAGAAACCTAAAAATAATTAAAAACTGTCAGTTTACTATTTATAGTTGAGTCTACCTCTGTTGTGGGCCGTTTCTTCATAATAAAAACTCACTTTTTGAACCTTGTCATCAGTGCCGGTCCAGATTGATATGGTGCCTAAAGCAGACCAAAATAATACTGTCCGT
Source organism: Moricandia arvensis (assembly GCA_905132765.1). Classification (NCBI taxonomy): domain Eukaryota; kingdom Viridiplantae; phylum Streptophyta; class Magnoliopsida; order Brassicales; family Brassicaceae; genus Moricandia; species Moricandia arvensis. The sequence goes on along the minus strand of CAJHQP010002352.1, from coordinate 23,842 downwards.
AGCATTTTTTACCCTAATCATTTGAAAAACCAAAAAAAAGTACACAATTTTGCCAATATAAATTAAATATCATTCATAATATACAACAACGAACATTAACATAAGAATATAAACTAAAAAAAAAAGAATACATATCTTAGCACACACAAAAACTTAGAATAGTACCAATTTAGTTTGTAAGAATTTATTTATTTTAAAAATATATGTTACCTTAATTTGAAATATATTTTGGTACAAGATTCAGACCATTTTTAGTTATTTAAAGCATATTTATGTGAGACCCTCCTCTCACTTAATATTATAATAATATTATTATTTTCTGAAATTCCAATATAATAATTATAAATAAAATTCAAACATCATAAATCCAAATTGTACATAAAACTCAAATAAATGTCGATAATATGATAAAATAAGTCTGAGATAAAACGTAGAAACAATCCCAAAAGCACCAGCCCGAAATGATCAATCCTGATCGTCAGTATCACCTGAAAGGGGGAAAGAAATGAGGGGTGAGCAACAGGGGAGTCACTCAGTGAGGTATGGGATGCTAGACACACAAACCACTGACTTGGGTAAAAGAACTCCCACTATGGAAGTTTAGCACTAACATGAACAAACACGATGTCTAGGACATCACACGAAACAACCAATGCAATGATAGCACATAGATAAGCCATACGCTCCGCATTCTCCTCTACGGATATATATATATATATATATATATATATATATATATATGCTACGCGTAGCTAGTACAGTATGTCTCCGTACCCCTGCACCCTAACCCCGTGTCGAAAGCAACCATCTCTGTATCACGTCCCAAACAATAGCAAAGCAGTCACAGACGTCTCTGTACTGACGACTCATCCTAGTGCCGAAGCAGTCTCAGACGATCTCTGATCCTACAGCTCGTAGCGTATCAGTAGCAGACAATCTCTGGGCTGGCGGCTTGTTCCCTTGGCGAAGCAGTCCCAGACGATTTCTACACTTGCGGCTCATGGCGAAGCGGTATCAGATAATCTCTGAGCTGGCGGCCTGTACCCGTGGCGAAGCAGTCCCAGACAATCTCTGATCCTACGGCTCGTAGCGTAGTAGTAGCAGACAATCTTTGGGCTGGCGGCCTATTCCCGTGGCGAAGCAGTCCCAGACGATTTCTACACTGGCGGCTCGTAGCGAAGCGGTATCAGACAATCTCTGAGCTGGCGGCCTGTCCCCGTGACGAAGCAATCGCAGACGTCTCTGCACTGGCGGCTCAGACATCTCCAAACTCCCGTTCTCACACATATTCCCTACTCATAACTATGTTTACGTACATATATATAACATCACTTAGCATCACTAAACCAATCAATAATTGAATCCTCTAGACCCCTAGTTCCGGTTTACAATGAATGAACTAACTACCACGCAAGACTCGATTTCAATCAGACGGAACATGTTTCGAAACTAAACGACAATAGGACGAATTCTAATACTGGTTCGGGATTTACGGAATAGACCCTCACCTTAGCAATGTGGGAAAGTGGTAGTTGTGGACTCCTAGGGCTCAAATAGACTCCAAATCTGAAATCAGTACGAAAAATCGAGTCAGAACGCCTTTCGAACGGGTTAAAACGGATAAACGGTAGCCCGGTCAAAAAGCCAACTCGCAGGTCAAAGTCAACCTTGGTCAAACCTTATCCAAATTGAAATTGAATTAAACCAACCGGTTTTCCTTAACCGAACCGAAATCAATTTAAGCCGAAAATCAATTTTTGAACCGACCCGGTTAACCCAGTCACCGAGTCAACTCGCCGGGTCAACTCGGTCGAGTCACCGAGTCACCGGCGAGTCACTATCGAAACATAGTTTTTTTTTCCTTTTCCTTTTGAATTTATCTACTTAATTTTGAAAATTTATAATTTAGATTATATTATGTATTTGAAATAAATTACTATTTATTGACTAAAGTTTCCCCAAGCTCAATTCATATTATGGATTTTCACTAAATTTCATTCTATTGTTTGTTCCTTTTTAAACTGTTTTTTATTTGTTTGATTTTTATTATGTATTAATTGTTGGTTTTGATTTTTCATAATTTATTAAGTTTTTATAAGTTTGAAATTGGTGACTAGAAACAGAAAACAAAATATCGTGAAATTTATCGTTTTATTTATATTTTTGTTGGTTCGAATTGATGAAACATGAGAAAATAAGTTGACAAAAATATCCGTTAATAAAGCAAGTTGGGAAAAAAATATTCATTGTTAGTTCTTCATTTCATTGGTAGAGCGTTCTCCCGAATTTTGTATGGGGATTTCGTTTTTCCATTTTTACAAAATTGTTATATTTCCCAGACATTATTTGAGAAGTGATTTGGTATGTGTCATCATCATAATTATTCTAAAAATAAACAATGATATGTTATATAAAAATAAGGATTTTACGTAATTATGACATGGTTTAACACAATTATGATATGAAGTTCATTTATAGAAATTCAAATATAAAACAACAAATATATGGTAGTTACCGTAAAGAAAAATATAAGCAAAAAATTATATCTTAAATAAAATTTATTATCAACTTATACAATAAAAAAGTTAATAAAAAAATAAATACTCATTTGTTTTATTAGTACTTTGTAGATTTTTAATGTTTCTAATGAGAAACATTATAAATGGTAAACTCGTAATAAGATACTATGTCACTACTATATATTTTTCTAAATAATATATTATTATTTTTCAAAAGTTATTACATAATTTTAACATTATTGTAACATGATTATTTTATTATAAATATTTAAATTGTGCAAGATTTTAAAACATTTTAATAAATTTTATATCATATTAAAGATAAAACTTATACTTCTTTGTAGATAGTTAAATAAGTAAAAATATATTTAATTTTATTACTCAATGTAAAGATAAACCTCATGTTTCTAAATTATTGAATTGTATTTAAAATTTAATTACGATAAAATAATTTAATTGAATGATTAGCATTTATTAAGTTTAATAAGTATATTTTATGAGTTAAATTTTTTTTTAACGAAAACCAACAAAATAAAAAATTATTAAATTTCGTAATTACGTTTTTGGTATAACATGATTATTATTCACGCGTTGGATTTATTTAGAGTAATATTCTACGACAAGCAATTCAATTTTATTCTTAAAAATAAATAAAATAGTATAAAATTAATATTTCATATAAAAAATTAATTATTCAATTAAAATAATTTAAATATATCTATATATATATATATAAAAATAATAAAATATATATATATATATATTAAAAATCGCTTCTCAAATAATGATTAAGGAATATATAAGCACACTTTTTTTTGTTACAAGAAAAGAAAAAAGCAAATGTCCTTGAAAAAACAAGGGAAAAGGATAAAACAAACAAACACAAGTAAACGTTTTTAGATAGCTATATTTTTTATAATAGATCGCTATATATTAGTGGTTATTGTAATGAATAATTGATAATTTTTGATATGTTTATGGGAAGAATATATCTCACAAACTCTTGATTCAAATCATAATGTAAAATTACTAAAATCATGTAAGATATATATATTTATGAAATTTATATGCAAAGTATATATTGCAAAAGATTTTAAGGTCGAACATGCATGCCCGCGCATGTTCTCATTTATAACTGTAGATTGTTTTCTTATGAAAAGTAAATTATGTTTGTTATATTGTGTAAATAATAGTAGTGTTGATTTGTTTTGGTGGCCACATTCTAAATTATTGTAAGCTAAAAAGATTCTTATCAAATTCTTAACTAAAATATTGTAAGTTGATATAACTCATTAAAAATAGAAAATGGCTATTACTTCCAACAAGTCAGTCATGGTAGGATACCTCTAATTACATGTTGAAGGATCTGAACATCTTCAGACCACTTCTACTGATGAAGCTGCAACACAATCCAAAGCTATAAATACGCAGTGAAGATATGAAGACAAAATTTTCAGAGAGAATAACTAATCATTTGGAGATTCCTCAGAAGCGTCTTCGCAAACAACAACAAGAATCCTTCTTCTTCATCTGGCTTCTACTCGTCAATTTCAATTGCGTCCCAAAGGAAGAAGAATATGAAGGCGATAAGGAGAAAGTGATGATCCATATTTTAGAAGCTTCCGACAAACTCGCTATACCTAACACCAAGATCAACATGAGTAATTATGAGATGATTAACAGTGAGACTAATCAAAATTACGTTAATGCTCTACCTCTTTCCATCATTATCCCACAGATACATAACTTGTGTCAAATCAGGTCTCAGACTATTTTTTTCATGAACAGATTATCAAATCCATAAGAGAAAAAAGGATTCAATAATCGTTGGGAAACAAAACTTCTTGTTGTCTGGGTTCGTCTCTACTTACATTCCACTGTCTTCTATTTGATATTAGGTTTGTTGTAGTCGAATATGCATTAGATTTCAGTTGTGAATTGTACAAGATTTTATTCTTAATGAAAGGTTTAAAGAATGTTATGCTTTTATTTTAATAAGAGAGATGTTATTAATAAAATGGTCTAGCAACAGATTGAAGCATGTTTTTTTTATATTTGGTCACAACATGTTTAATAGATCCAAATTTAAAATATATCATGGTAAATTTCAAAAGAATTTTTAAATTAATTGATTAGACTAGATCTTGACCCGCACAGACGTGCATGTTTTTTTCTGTTTAAAATATTTTAGTTTATATAAAAATAAAATAATAAATTAATATAATATGGTGTTATGTATAATTTAAATCTATAATAATATTTATGTGGCTTGTAATATTATTACTATAAAATTTCATAAGTTTTCTATTTTTGAAACGGAAATTATTTTGAAAACTTTATATATAACAATCTATTTTCCATGATTTTTTTATTTCCAAATTTGATATATATATATATATATATATATATATGGAAACTAAATTTAAGTTGTACCTATTGAAGAAAATTTTGACTTTTGAAAACATATTTTTTTTAAACTATAATATATTATACTTGCAGAATAATTTCGTAGTAAATATCTTATTTTGAAGTATTTACTTAGTTTGTTTTTCATATTTTGTGTGGTTATTTTATTTTATTAGATATCAAACATATTTTAAATGTGTCATGGTAAATATGTCCAAATTTAAAATATGTCATGGTAAATTTCAAAAGAATTTTAAATTAATAGATTAGATTATCAGCTACTTACGGTTCAATATCATTTGACTGATGTCTCAAGTCAAGACGTGCTTAGTTTGTGGATTTTTTTTGTGTTCTCTTGACGGATACTTTTTTGCTTTAAGATGTAATTAATATTTGCAAATTATATGTGCTACTATAATATAAGCAAACGCCTTTATATATGCTTTACAAGAATATACAAGCACACAGTTTTATTTTATTTTATTTTTGTAACAAGAAAAAAAAAAGCAAATGTCCTTGACAAAACAAGGGAAAAAGATATAACAAACACACACAAGCAAACGTCTTTATTTTTGTTACAATAAGATAAAGAGAACTTCTTTATGCTTCACTTGTCGTTGTTGGAAACTGATCGTGTTGGAATATTTATTTTCCGGTGGGTGTGTCTGTCGTGTCCCAAGCAAGCGATGCTGTAAAAACCCCAAAGTAAATAAAACACATTGTTATTGATATAATAAAAAATATACAAATATTAATGAGAGAGTAGACCCTGAAGAGAGATGGATGAAATGTAAAATATCAGGACCAATCTTTACACATGTTAACAAAAATTCAAATAAGAGAATATTATTTTGAAAACTAGAATAAAAGACGAACCTGCACGAGTGAGACCACCGTTACAGTCAGCTTCAATATTCCACGAGAAGTAACCGCGCAGACCATTTTGCGTAGCATACTTGACTTTGGTCACAATACTCTGATTATCATCATACCCGATCCACGTGGTTCCGGCGTAGCAATAGCACCCGACCACCTCCGGATCATAACATGTGGCTGCTCCGCTACCCACAATAAAGTTCTTTATGCCATCGTAGGTCACAGAACCGTCGGGTGTTATCGCTGGTCCATCGGTGGGTGCACCATAGCCATTATCCTTGGGGTCTTTGAGAGTCCAGGCCCGACCATAGTAGGAGAACCCGAAGACTGCCCGATCTGCCGGAAGTTTAGCCTCAAGCCACTTACGCAACCCGGACTCACCGCAAATACCTATATTATATTTGATTGTTATTAATTCCTTTAGCTAAATTCACAACAAATGTTTTGTATTATTCTATTCCATAATTTTGTTTATGAATGAGAAAAAAACATATTCAGTTATGTCAAGGGTTTATACCTTCCGGGTTTGAAGGATCATACAGAGCAGCAGGTGGTCCGGTCACTGGGGACCAATCCGGTCCACAAAAGTCATAGGACTTTATGTTAACAAAATCCAAATATTTGGCAATGGCCTGAACCGGGTACTGCACGGAGTTGTTCACTGGGGTGTAGTAAACCGCAGCGGTTAACAGCAAAGGAGCCATACTGCTACCTTCCCACTCATCCTTAACCGCTTGACGCCATTCTTTAATAAGTTTCTCGAAGTTGTCCTTCTCCACTTTATTGATCGGATCCCAAGCAAGATCGAGCCCCTGGAGATTGTACTCTCTAGCGACGCTGATGGAAGAATCAATGAAAGCCTTCCGGTTCTCTTGTTTGTTTGTCATGGAATCAAACACGGATTTTCTAGCGTCTTTACCGCCTATCGACAAGAGGACTCGCAAGCGCTTACTTTTCACTTTGTCGGTTTCAGTGATGCTCTTCACTTGGGCTAGGTTTATGGTGGATACATCGACTTCGTAGGTGCGAGGGTCGATTTGAGCAAAGGCCACGAAAAGGTGAGTCAAGGGACTTGACTCAAGGGTTTTGGCATCGAATTTGGTTTCCGGATCCATGTAATAGTATGAAGCTTTCACCACATCAGCCATTTTTGGTCGAGAAGGGTCTTTAGCAAAATGCTTTGTGTGTCTTTTGTTATGTGATAAATTAGAGGATAGCTTGGTTGCCTATTTATAAGGGGTTTGAGAATAGATAAGGTATATTATTAGCATTGAATATCATTTTTGTTATCGGCTAATTGCCCCTTGATGATAAAAAAAAAAATATATTGACCAATTAGTATAATCTAGTTTAGTCTTTCAAAACCCTAAACCCTCTTCTGACGATGTGAGTGTGACACCATAAAACGAACACTATATAAAAAGTTATGTATATATTTACATGTTCTATATATAGGATATGTGACATCTTAGTATAAACAGTGATTACACCATATATTCATTGATATTATGTTGATGGATAATTTCTGTTCTTTATCTTATATTTCAAGTATATGAATCCAAATAGGTTAATTCCTTAAAGTGTTAGATAATTTCTGAATTATTTCAGTTAATCTATAACTGATGTCAAATAATAATAATAATATATATATGATATCTTCAAAACGGAATGTTCAGTTCATTAATAATAAAAAATAGTCCATGGTTAAGATGAAGATAAAGAAAGACAAGGCTATAGTAGACTATGCATCTTTTTCGACGACATTAAAATTTTATTTATCTATAAAACGTAAATGCATGATATAAATCTGAAATATCCTACGAAAAACAAATGCGATAGACATAATTTCAAGAAAACTAATTATTACATAAGAAGAAGAAATATGCGCCATTTGCTGAAGACAATAAAACATGAGAAATGAATTTAATAATGCTTACCGAAGTAAAGACTTATGCGCTAATAGAGTATTCACTTTGTTATTTTTATTCTTTATAAACGTACTCATTTTGATGAAAATTGTGTATTTAGCTAGCAGCTCCAAACTTTGACTCTTATTTACACAATGAATAGATACCAATGCTTTCGTATACAACACCTTCTACCAGGGTTTTGCTTTGACTTTATTTTCTTGAACGATTAACAAAAGAGTAGTCTCAGTGTCCTCTAAAGAGTTTGATGAAGAAGAATTTTGGTGCTACATCTTTGTTGTATGCAACATCTAAGACAACTATCTTAGAGCCGATTATTGGTGAATCGGTTCCTGTCTTTGGAGTAGTAGGAGACCAAGTTGGAATCAATCTCATGACAAGCCGTCCAAAGATTGCCACTAATGTATTGGAAAAGATACACCAATATCTCTTGGCTGAAAACGGTCCCGAGAAATTGGCAAGAGTGGAATAGGTGAAGAAATATCTAGTTGAGCTAGAAATTGATCGATCTTTTTGGTACAGAAAAGCTAATGGAAAAGGATTGACCAAGGATGATGATGCAAAATTGGAAGAGGATTAGTGAAGGTGTGTTGGAAGTGAACAAGAGAAAGGCGGAAGAAAATGTGGAGGCATCCAAAAGTTCTATAAGGTTTAAGAAACAACTGGTGGTCTAAAATGAGGGACCTTCCTATATCTTAATGGCGATGTTGTGTTGGAATTTCTAAGGTTTGGGTTGTGCACAAGACTTTGTGATTCCTAGATTATGGGAATTGCTGAAGGATCATTTTCCGGAGATTTTGTTATTGATGGAGACTAAGAACAATACAAATATTTTGGTGGATTTTCAGGAACGGCTAGGCTATAATAGGATCTTGAAAGTGAATACTATCTGGTAAAACAGAGGTGTAGCCTTATTCTGGAAAGATTTTGTAAATATTTTGTTTAAGTTTGTGAATAAGCACCTAGTTGACTTCGGTGTACAATTTAGTAAAGATAGATTCTATGATCATGTGTCTATGGGGACTTGTGAGAAAAGAGAGACCAACAATATGGGAAAGACTACCACGTATTGGGGCTCACATAAAATATCCATGGTGTTTGTTAGGAGATTTCAATGATATCTGACATATCGATGAGAAAATAGGAGTACTAAGAAGAAGTGAGGCCCCCTTTATTCTGTTTAATGGCATGCTGAGTGTTGGTGATTAGTAGAAATTCAGCCTTTTGTTAAGTCTTCACTTGGGGTGGTATGATAAGCTCCTTTTGGATTCAAAGCAAGTTGGACAGATGTTTTGGGAACAAGAAATGGTTTCAAATGTTTTCAACCTCCAGTCAAGTGTTTTTGGACAATCGAGGGTCAAACCGTAGACCAGTTATGTTAAGCTTCTAAAAACCTATGAATCCTATAGAGGAGGCTTCAGGTATGACTCTCAGTTCCTAAGAAACCGGGTGGTCAAGAGACAATTAAGAAAAGCTTGACTTCCAATCATGCTTTCGCTCTCTTTTGATGACGTGAAGTATATCTACTAGTGACGTGGATTTGTTAACAATTTTAATCATTTTAATTAAAATTAATCTCAATTTAAAAAAAGGTACTCAAGAGTGTTTATTGTAATTTACTAGGGGCTTACAAAAATTTGAAAAAAAAATCAAAAATGTATGCTACTTTAACCATTTAACAGTTTTTCTATGCTAGTTAAGTTGGACAAATGTTTTGGGAACAAGAAATGGTTGGACAGATGTTTTGGGAACAAGAAATGGTTTCAAATGTTTCCAGATTTGAGTCAAGTATTTTTGGACAATAGAGACCTAAAGCAAGTTATTGTTAAGCTTGTACCAGCCTATGAATCATATAGAGGAAGCTTCAGATTTGACCAGTTCTTGCGATCTGAATTAGTTAAATCTTACAAGGAGTAAGAGGTCTATTGGAGGAAAAAAAAGAAAGATAAATGGGTTATCAAAGGTGATCTCAATACTAAATACTATCATGTTTTGGTTAAAGCCCACAAAGCTAGAAATTGTATCATCAAGTTAATGGACGAGCATGGATTAACCCAATTTTCCGAAGCCGCGAAGGGTGAAGTTGCATCAAGCTATATATCTAAGCTTTTCAAATCATCTAATCAGGAGAACTTTGAGGAATTCTTTACAGGCTTCGTCCCTACAGTCTCTATCTCAATGAATGACATTATGACTATGGAAGTATTCGATGAAGAAGTGATGGATGCTCTCTTTCTCATAAAGCCTTCCATTACACCAAGGCTTGATGGTATGACATGATATTCTTTCAACGGTATTGGGAAATAGTGGGGATTAAGTTACAGGTGAGGTTATGAAATTCTTCCAAAATGGTGTGTTTCCTCAAGAATGGAACGACACCCCTATATGCTTGATCCCGAAGATTAATGACCATGTTCTGATATCTGATCTAAGACCCATAAGTATATGCTCTATAAAATTATAATTGTTGGAAGACTCAAGCCACTGCTGCCAAACATCATCTTGTATACTTGTGAAAAGAGGAGTCAAGATGGATCCATGTTGTCAAGCATGTGGATGTTCTGGAGAATCAATTAATCACATTATATTTTGATGTTCTATCTAGACAAATATGGGCGATCTCAAATGTTTCATATCCAGAATACGATTTTAGTGACCTCTCTCCTTATTCCAACTTTCACTATTTGTTAATGGTTATGGCAGACCAAAGTATCCTTGACAAGGTAAGAAGAACTATCCCATAGTCTATTTGGTACTTTTGGAAAATTAGGAATGGAATCCTCTTTGAAGAAAAATGAGTGGTGCCTACTTTGATGATGATCAAAGCCATTGAGGAAGTAGAGATAACAGAGAGTAGCAAGTCAGCAACGGAAGTAAACTCCGATAGTTGTTTGTAATTTAATAAACAAAAAAAAACTTGCTATTAATAACTTACAATTCATGACTACCAATACAATTAACATCACAGATTTATCATCATCAAGCTATAACAACCACCATGCACCACCAGCATTAATTATCATCATCACCACCACCACGATTTATTACATCATCACCGCCATAACCACCATCGTAGTCATTATAATTACTATCATCACCATCACCATTATCATAGTTGCCTTTAGTCATTATCCTTTGATTGGTCCCATCATCATTCACATTTCCTTACTGTTATTTTTCCTCGAATTAGACTAAAAATTAATGCCTCGATAGATATATACATAAAGTGGCTCCAATTTAAATGTTATAAACTGAATTGTGTTTTTCGGAATTAATTGTTTGTGCATTGTCTATTCAGTATTGTCCATTAAGTACTACTAATTTTTTTGTAATCTAGTGAATGCATTATCACGTGAATGTGTGGTTATTTTCATTACATTAAGTGACTCAAATATGAATTACGTGTTTAGATTCTTTAAAATGTGTGTTCAAGTAGTTCTAATTAAGTTGAAAACTTTAATTCCAAAATTCTCATTTTATTACATATTTAAGTGCTTAAAATTTGAAATGTGTAGTCCAGTGGTTCGAGTCTAATTGTGTTCTGACATGGTTTGATTTTTTGTCTTCGAAAATCTATATTCTGATAAATGAGTCGATTACATAATGAACCACTTTTTGAGTTTCGTTTGCACTCATAGTCACATTCTACTTGCAGCACACTTTCACTTGGATTGAGAGATATTGTTGACTTAAATACCCTTATTGAGGCGAAAGGGATATTGAGCTTTGTTGGGCTTCATTAACAACCACATGATAAAAAAAGCTTGAATATTGATGGAATATCGTCCATGTCAACAATTATATGTGGATGTACATATTTATTTGCTTATGCAGAAAAATCACACCAAACAGAGTCATATTACCATTGTTTTTGTGGATGGATTTGAACTAGGTATAAGAATACCAGACATATTAAGTGTGTACATCACACAATTTTGAACTGGGTAATTAAGTGTGTACATCACACAATTTTGAACTGGGTATAAGAATACTAGACATATGAGGTGTGGATGGAAGAGTAATGGACAAATGAACTACTTAGGGGAAAGTTATGGAAGGAGATGTTACAAACAAGTTAGTTGTGCACGACGAGTTGTGGTTGACAAGTTGTGGTTGACGAGTTATGGACGACGACTTGTGGACGACCGACTTGTGGATGAAGAATTGTGGACGACGAGTTGAGGTTGACGAGTTGAGGTTGACGAGTTGTGGATGAGGACTTAAGATCAAAGAATATAGAACATATAAAGATGTCAAAGATTATAGATTTAAGATCGAAGAACGTTAAGATTAAAAACATGAAAAAGACCTATGAATCTAAGGAACAAAAAACTAGCTCTTACACTAAAAGAGCAGTGGACAGAACTTCTCATTGGGGGGCTTGAGCTACACGAGACAGGACCATGACGCATAAAGATGGGGCTCTGGTGTTCCCGTCGTTTGGGTTCCTAGAGCGGTGAACCCCTAGGAGAGCTCGGTGGTTCTGGTGATTCGTCGACAGTGGTATTCTGTTAGAGGGTGCGGAGTTGCAGTCTAGATCTGTTGGTTAGTCATCGGGACCGTTAAGGTTTGTAGCGACGGTTGGGGGAGAGCTTGTTGACGGCGGTGCTCCCTTGGAGATGGCGGTTCTCCTCGTTTGGTTTCTTGTCCGGCGTGGACTCACCCCTGAACGGTTGGGAAGACAAGGAGCACATGGTGGCTCGGACCTGTGAGAAGGCAGAAATGCAAAGTCGATTACAGCGGCTAGGGTTTGGGAGTCGAATCTTCCTATGGATCTCGGCGTTTGATGGCCGCGAGATGTCTCCGAGGTGCTGACTGTGACGGTACACTGACGAGGGAACTACGGCTGGCTTTGGACACCCGGCTATGTGAAATCTCAGATAACTGGATCGGCTCTCCACCGTGTTCAATCGGAACGAGAGGCTTCGGCCTCCTCTGTCTTTTTCCCACACCCAAATCTCCTCTTTGCTTCATATTTGCTTGAAATCTCTGTGTAATCCTTGTAACCTAGCTACTGTCGTTTCTCCGGTTAGCCGGATCGAGTAAAAATAATAATTTGAAAGAATAAGAAGAGGAAGAATGTGTGTGTACGAATTCAGAAGGAAAAAGAAAAGATGAATACGTCAAACATGAAATTAAATTAATGTAGTTTTATTCAGGAAAAAAAAAATAACCACAGATTTTGTCTCATATCAAGTTGAAGGGTAAATTTGATATTTTGATTGATAAAAGTGTGTTATAAGTTGAATGTGCCTTTTCATATAATTGAATTCTTGAAATGTGCCTGTCAATGTAATTTTCTCCTGATAAATACATTAAATACATAACACTACACTAAATTCGATTTTTTCCAATTTCTTTTCTTAATACAATTTATGAACTTGGGACCATTGAACTTTAATATCGTTCAGACGTACGATGCGACTTGTCGATTGCATATCAGTCTAGCATGTGGTGATATTATTCAAAAGAAATATGTGTTTGCTATTTCTTACCCTAGAAAATCAAACGTTTCGTCATTTAGTCGCCACCAAACTGCTTTTATGTTATGAATATTTAAATGAATACATAATATATATATATATATATATATATAATTTTGAATATGAATAAATAATACGTTTGTCGTTAAAAAATAGTAATATGAAAAAATATGGAAAAGATCAATGAAACTAAGTCCTTTCTCAAAAATGAAAAAAAAAATCAGTGAAACCACATTTCCCTTCTATATCACATTATTATTAGTCTTACGTTTTTATTTTACGTAATGCAAAAAACACCACAAGTAGATGGACTGGATTTACATAATCTGCCATCTAAGAATTATACATGCAATATTCATGTTTAATTTGTGAAGAATAACAATTATAATATTATAATTTTAATTATGTGCATAACGCCGATTATCACCTAGTACTATATTATAAATAGTTCATTTGTCATGTTCAACATGAAACTGTATTGCTACTTCATATATATAACTAAGCTGTTTAAACATCACGTAACCTTTTAGATAATTAAATGCCCTTAATTTTGTTTTAGCAAAAAAATATCATGGTAGCTTTGGAGGGGCCTGCATGCAGACGAGCATCCTAGTATAAACATTGATTACACCATATCGATACTATGCTGGTGGGTTTTGAAAGAAAACATAAAATATTTAGCATGAAAAACACAAATTTATAATATATTTTTGTAATTATCTTTTATAATTATAGATGCAATATGTTTTATGGAAGAAATTTACCCAAAAGCTTTTCCCTATTATACGGATTAGAACTACTAATCTGGCATAACTCGCAGTCTCTAGATTGCTTGAAATTTGTGAAACAACTATGCCAACGGTTTTGTCAGTTTTCTCAATGCATTTAAATTTTTTTTAAATGATTAAAATTTAATGTTTTTATCTTATATTCCAAGTATACAAATCAGAATAATTTACCTCAAAGTGTTAGATGATTTCTGGATAGTTTTAGTACGGCAATATGTTGTCAACAAAATATATGATACCTTTTTACCAAAAATAAAATAATATATGATAGCTTGAAATTAATATTTTCGATTGATAATGTTAAAATAGTCTACTGTTAAGAGAAATATGAATAATGACCAGGTTATAGTAGACTATACATCTAACAATATTGCTTGACATGTTCATAATAAAAGAAAAATCAAACAAAATAATATGATAGCTTGAACTATTTTTTCAATTGATAAAACTAAAATAATCTACGGTTAAGAGAACGATAAAAAATGACTTAGTTATAGTAGACAATATGTCTAACAATATTATTTGTCATGTTAAAAATAAAAAAATTTAATTGACTAACACCCAGATTAGTAAACTATTTCTTCAATCATTAGTAAACTATATCTTCAATCATTATTTATCAAGGTCTATCGATTATCGAGCAATGGCTTACCTATTTTAGATTTCAATTATTAAGGTTTTTTTGTCAACAAACGGGTATTCTATTTTTCAAACTTGATGTGGTCATGTGGTCTGGGAAGCGAGACCGGAATAGAACAACCAACAAAGCAAATATTTCTATGAAATAAACGTGCAGTCTTGACCAAAGCATCTGATTTCAATTGTTAAGGTTACACAAACCTTAATATAAAAAAGACTTAGGCCATATTCACTCCATTACATTTCGATGTCTTAACCACAATTAATTCATATAGAGACAGAAAATCTAATTTGGTGGATATGGTTGACAATCCAATCAAGTGGCCGACCTTCGTTTATGAATTAGTCTCATTCCGCTTTTTAAGTGAAATTTTTTGGGTTTTAGTATTTCTTATATTCTTAAATCTACGAACATGTATGCAGATTCTTTTGTCAAGAGGCAGAAAACAGTAATATTCTTTATTTCAGAAATAATAAAATATTATTTATTTTAGAAAATATTAAATATTTGCAAATTTTATCAAATTGATTTCAATTTTTCCTTTCAATTTTTTTCGATTATTTATTTTTAAATTTTATTTTGAAATCCAATTTTTAATATATTTTAAGAATGAGTATTTTAAATTTTAAATATTAAATCTTAAACCTCACCTTCTTCATCTCAAAACTCTACCCCCAAAATTTAAACCTTACGTTTTCAGTAGTTAGTATAAATGTCTTTTATTTTTTTTAATAATTTTTTTGATTATTTTGACACTTTGAGGCTATTTTTCATGAATTTTTTAGTAATATCATAAGATATTTCTCTTTATTAAACCGTGTAAGAAAACTTAAATTTCAATTATTATGAAACCGAAAAAGAGTAGTATATATTCTTTCTTTCTTTTACAAAGGGAGTAGTACATATTAAGTAGTTTCATTTATCAACGTGTATTGATCTAATAATGAATATGTACACAATTCAATAGTTACACGTATATATTAAGATTAGATGGCATGGCCGTAGTTAATAATTAACTAAAATTAGTTTTCCTATCCGACGTTAATTATGTGGGCATTCGGGTATTCGAATATGCAAGACGTATTCATGGATGTTTTGAACCCATATAAGTATCTATAGAATTTCGGGTTGGTTTTGGGCCGGTTCTTTCAGGTTCGGGTCTAAAAATTTAGAGCATCCATCGTAGAGAATTTTTGAAAAATATAAGAAAACTTATAGTTTTGTCTGGTCCTTGGGAACCCGGTCCGTTCTTGAGTTCGATTTGGATTTGAGTCGGATCTATTCGGATCCAAATCTTTCATGTAGGAGAGTTTTAAACACATATATACATATAGATTTTTGGGTAGATTCTAGGTTCAAATATTCGGGTCCAGTATTTTTGTCCATGCTTAATAACATGAATTAATCATTAATATGTATGGTTAGGTAATATTAAACCATCAAACTATTTTAATAAAATACCAAAGAGTTACAACAACACACCAGCACAAATACACCTACGACGAGCTTATATCTAGTTCAAAGTGATTATTTTTTAATGTCAAATTATTAACTTAAAAAGCGCTAACATAGCAACGCTCTGTCAGCCCACGGCTAATGAGCCTCCCACGCCCACTCTGTCAGCTCGTGAGCTTCATTTCGTGTGAAGGACGGTACATTAATTTTTTCAAACACTAGAAAGTTTTGTTTACTGACCCTGCAATCAATCACCACATGATATTTCCCTATGCTTTGGCCTCATTCACACGATACCGCGAATGATTTCTCAATAAGTCACCCATCCTTTCACTACTCCATCTCAAGCACGCTTAACTCTGGAGTACTAAACAGATGGTTGACCGAGAAGGTAAGTTAACTTTGGTGCCATAGATATCTTTCAATTTTTTTAAACATTTCCATATATATCACAAAATGGGATGTTACAAAAACATTTATATATAATAGGTTCAAAAACAGATCATGTGTCTAGATCAGAGAAGACAACAACAACGAACAAAGAACAAAGATACACAAAGATAAAAAAAAAAGAAAAATACGGGAGAGAACAAAAGCGTGGAAAAGAAAACTGGATCCAAGTCGAAGCTAGACCAATGAAGCATAAAATTCACCTCCAACAAACACATGCGACACACATCTGGTGTCACTGGAGCTTCATGAAGGCTGGTATGTCCGAGATCCACCCATAGATATGCGTTGTTAACCATCCATGCTAAGTTCTCCTCAGAGGATGTCATGTGGTCCTAACGCTGATTCCCTAATGGATCTGACTCTCAATCCTACCACCGCCAATCGCTGCATGCCCCAACGTCACAAGGTCTTGATAATCGCACCTCTAGAAAACCATCTGGTTAAGAGGCGGCTCTGGAAAAAAGAGGAAATTATCCCGAAAACAGCCATTCTTAAAAAATAAAAGACGGCTACCATCATAGAACCCTACAATAGTCGGAAGAAAGAAGTCCTATGCTTCAATGGCTAACTAGAAAGATTGGTTTTCAAGCAGTGAGAGCCTACTGTTAGATTCAGTGAGTCATCTTGACCACCAAACTCACATGGAAGTCAAAGTCGATTGTGTTTTATCCGGTGAAATCAACGGCGATAACGGCCATAACAGGGGTAATCGAGTCTCTCTTCCGGTGAAACTCCTTTGTCTCGCTCCGAAATTGCTGGCACCGAAGGTAAATACCAAAATTTCTTCTTCCACAAATTGATCGAGTCTCCTTTCTCCTTATAAATCTAATATCTTTCTCTGCCCTCTCCCTCTCTCTCTCTCTCTCTCTCTCTCTCTCTCTCTCTCTCTGTGCGTTTGTGTGAAAAGAAGGCGATTTCAGAGCTTCTCTCTGCCTCTTTGCCTCTCTGTTTCTCCGACATTGATAGAAGCAAGGTAAAAGTCAAAATTATCTCCTTGCATGTTCTCTTTCTTCTTTGCATGTTCCTCAATCCATTTTTTTCATGTGTCTATGTGTTTGTGTTCTTCATTCGGATTTCACTTTGTATGTTCGTTTATTAGGATACAAAGATGTTGTAGTTCTATTTGTTAACTGATAATGTGAACCAATTTTGTTTTAGTTTTCAGAATTGATTGTGAGATGGAGATTGACTTATCTTAGTCTGATTAATCAATTTACCCTGTCCAATTTTTCTTTTGCATGTGTATGTTGAAACTGTATCTTTCTTCTTTGTATGTTCTTAATCCGGTTCTTTTTTTCATGTGTCTCTGTGTTTGTGTTCTTCATTCGGGTTACTCCTAGTACATTCCTTTATTAGGATACAAATATGTTATTGTTCTATATGTTAATTGATTATGTGAACCGATTTCGTTTGTGAATTGTCTTAGTTTGCTTAATTGATTGCTTGTTAACTGTCATGTATGTGTAGTTTTGTTTGAAATTGTGTTTTATGATGTTTGTTTTTGTCTTGATCGTGATTGTCAAAACGTTATAATGAACCATAATTTTGCTTGAAACCATGTTTGTGTATTGTCTTGTGTTAGTCTTTGTTTTGTTCTTTAGTTTATTTTTTTTGAGTTAAATCAATATCTTTTAACTTTAAATCAATTTATTTTGTCATCTGCAGATATAGATTTAGAGCTACCTAAGTGTTTATACAGAGAGGGTTTTGAATATCAGGTGAAGAAGATCAACAACAGTTGTCGCATGTCACTTCTCAAAATTCTGAAGAAAACTATGTTTGAAGAATACAAAGAAGTGAAGAGAAATCATGTGTTCACACATATCATGGCCATTCAGAAAAATGGGCTCAATTTTCGGGTAAATTGGTGCATAGCTTCTTGTGTAAGGAGCTGATTACCTCAAAGATGCATGAGAAATGGTTTGTCTTTGCAATGACGCCTCTGCGGTTTTCTTTGCAGGAGTACCATCTTGTGACTTACCTCAAGCTTTTGCGGGAAATTGGCAGTGACGTAGTTAAGTGGAAAGATGACAGGGGTTTGAAAAAGACAGTTTAAAGATCTGAAAGATAGTTTGAAAAAGACAGTGGAAGAAGAAGTTAGGAAGCAGAAAAATTCCTTTGAAGTAGGTTGTCTAGGAAACATTCTATGGCTTTTTGGAAAATGAAGAAGCCAAGAATGAATGAAATCAGTCTACTGGTTCTTCGTATTTTGTTCTTATAATGTTTTGTTCTTACTTTGAATAAGAGGGTTTTGTGGTTCTTAGTGTTTTTTTTTCTTACTATGAATAAGACCATTTTGTGGTTCTTAAAGTTTTGTTCATATTATGTTTTCTACAAAACTGAAAACATCATTGCAAAGAACATACGAAGCATGATAGCAATGTATAACAATGAAACTGAAAAAAACCTTCAAAGATCTTAGAACCAAAAAGCATATGAAAATGACAGCAATGTATAACAATGAAACTGAAAACAAAGTTGAAAGTTTTAGAACCAAAAACCATACGAAACACTACTAAGAATCCACTACTTGCACTTGAAAGTAAGCTAACCATTACCACCACTTGCACACTTGAACTTGAATCCTGTAACACAAAGAATCATGAATGAAACACATATAAATCGAGCATGAAACATACATGAATCTATTGGCTAACCCTTACCTTTTGTGTCTTACTATATTGGCATTTTACAAGTTGTTCTGTTGTGCCCACTAATACCACATCTACTACACTTGCGAGACTGTTTCTTTTATGATGACCTAATTTTGTTTCCAACGGTTTCATATTTGCATTTTCTTGTCATTCCAACTTCTTTTCTTGTGTTTGGTGGTAGCACTTTGATTTTCTTAACATCTTCTGGTATGGACCAAGCATCCTCGTGAACATCAATAGGATTTATGCTTTCCTGATAATCTTCTATCCAAGCTCCTGTAATGTACATCAAACCAGTCAATTTGTGTGGCTCTCTGCTAACATGAAAACAGCTTTAATTGCGTGCCTACAAGGGATCTTCATCAGGTTGTACTTTTTACATGAGCAAGTCCGTCTATCCAAATCAACTAAGTAGTCGATTTTATCACCTCTACCAAGCAATCGACCATCATTGACAGGGTAAACTTCAAATGTTTTGCCTTGATTGGGGTATAAGAAGTCAACGAGGCGGAGCAGGATGGGTGCTTAGGGAATCAAATGGACGTGTGTTGATGCGTAGGAGAAGGGCGTTTGTTCATTTCCCCAACTTACAAGAAGAAAAGTTCAAAAGATCTTTATGGACTATCGGAAGTATGGCAGCCAATCTCTTTAACCGAGTGATCATTGCTATGAATCTATCCAAGTATGATCACTAGACCCAAAGCATGATCTAACTTTAGGTACTAGTCTTTTGAAATTTTTAGGAGATTGGTAAACATTGAATGGTGGAGATTCTTAAAGGAAGAAAAACTTACTAATACAAGGGATTTTTCTCATCGCTCAAAGTGTGACAAAAGGAGAAAACGTGCAGTTGTATGTGGTGAGTGGTCCTCCGGTTTGGTCACATGAATTAATCGAGAGTGTGAGAAAACATCTTCCATCTTTTTTATAGTTGTGCTTAGATTGTCTCATACTTTTGGTTTTTGATGATGATGAGATTGAACTGTATGTATTTTGGCAAGTTGTTAGTGGGTTTACATTTTCGGACTGTGTTCCGTTTGGTTTAGGTGTTATCATATTGGTGTAGTGGTAACTTTGTAACTCAGGTGGAATCACTCATGATGATCTAATATAATCAAAAGATGACAAAAAAAAGAGAAGAAAGATAAAATACGAGCTTACAATATATACTATACTATAACAAGTTCATTTGTCATGTTCAACATGAAACTGTATTGCTACTTCATATATATAACTAAGTAATTGTTTAAACATTACGTGACCTTTTAGTTAATTGATGCCCTTGATTTTCGCTTTAGCAAAAAAAATTATCATGGTAGCTTTGGAAGGGGCTGCAGACGAGCATCCTAGTATAAACAGTGGCATGACTTGCATAGTCTCTAGATTGCTCGAAAAGCTTTTCCCTATTATTCGGATTAGAACCACTAATCTGGCATGACTTGCATAGTCTCTAGATTGCTCAAAATTTGTGAAACAATAACTATGCCAATGGTTTGATCAGTTTTCTCAATGCATTTAATTTTTTTAAAGGATTAAAGAAAAAAATTTATTATATTCCAAGTATACAAATCGGAATAATTTACCTTATGTGTTAGATGATTTATGAATAGTCTTATTTAATCAACAACTAGTTTCTGACCCGTGTGGTTACGGAAATTATTTATATTTATAATTAGTTTTTAAATTAGAATTTTATGATTTGATGATATTTTATAAACTTCGGTTCACATCCATTTTGTATATTTTGGTTTTCGCTTTGGTTCAGTTTTGGGTTTTGGTTTTCGAATGAAGAAATATAGTGATAATTCAGTTAGAATTTGAGTTTTGTTTTGAATTTGTTATTTTGGTTTTTGGTTTAGTTCAAATAATGATGTTAGAAACCCGATAAAAAATTCAATTACAATTCGATCGCATAGATTTGAATAGGGATATGATCTTGATTCTAATTTAGGTAGCTATATTTTTGGTTACATTTTCTAGTTTTATTTTTAGTTATCAAATGTCTTTATATATTAAATATGTTAAGGGAATCGGTATATCTCAAGGTTATATAACAAATCAGAAAATATTTGTTAATTATGTAGCTATATGTGATAGAAGTAAGTTGTATATTCAACAATTATGAAATAGATTATATCAATATCATTTTGAAATAATAAGTATTTTTAGTCTAAATAGGGATTAGATAGCTATATTTTTGGTAATAGGCCACTATATATTGATGGTTGTGAAATTAATTATAAAAGATTAAATGGATTTAGAATATTATTATCGACTAATTAGAAAGTTTAATGGAATTTAAATATATTTAATATATTATTATTTTCAGAAATTATCAGGTGCACAAATATTTTAAAGTCATAATGATTAAACCTTCTTCTGGTGTTAACAACTTGTCCATTACACTTTGATTTTAAAAAAATACTAGATTTTGACCCGTACTTTAAAAAGTGTGGGATTTTTTTTTTTTAATATTTTCTAATTATTGAGATGATCAAAATAGATAAATAAATAATTAAGATATTACTTGATATGCGAAAAATTTATTATATACTCTAAAATATTCTTGTTACATTCTTATAGTATGTAACTTGTATTTTGAAAATTAATTACAAATATTATGTAGTTCACATTTATTTTACTGTTGCAAAAAAGAAAAAGTTAATGACCGTTCTTAATATGCATGACTATATTAATATACCAAATCGCTAATGTTTACTAAATATTTTCATAACAAAATATTAAGTTTGTTAGAATTTTGACTATAAAAATATATGCTCCTGAGTTTTTTTTTTTTTTGTCATCTGCTCTTGAGTTATTAAAAAGAAGATATATGCTTCTACTTTAGAGGATAACAGTTAACATTAAATTCAAAATATTCACAAAATATATATTATTAACCATATTTCTTAGTAATTAAGAGATATTTTATATGTTTATACAGTTATTGTAGTCTTCTAATGAGATTATTCTATGTATTTTATACAAGGTTTAGGTCAAAGTTAGTTTGCGGTTAGTGAGTTTAAATGTTTACTATATAGTCCTAATAAAATATGTTTGCTATGATTTTAATTTAAAAAATACATGCTCCTTGAAAACAAAGGCTCCGGCTCTATTATATCATTTAAAAAACCTAAAATATTTTTAGAGTAATCATTTGGTCATTCCTAACTATTAGGATAATAGTTAACATTAAATTTAAAATATTAACACAAATATATATTATTTTCGTTGGTTCTCTTATATTAGGTATTAATTAGTTTAATATAAGAGAGATTAGAATATGCAGGAATAACTTCTTTCAAAATGTTATAATATATTTGTTTAGATTTGGATAGAAATTAATTTTTAAAATAATCAAATAAGAAAGTGGCATGGTGTTGTAAATAACTCTAAAAACTAAGGGCAGAATCCCTATTAGGATTCTGCCATTAGTTTTTAAGTTAATTACATAGTATGCCACTGATATTTAATTTTGTAATTAACATTAGTAACTTAAATTAAACAACTGATCATTCCCTATATTTATGGTAACTAATAACTTTCCATATTTTTGTGAATGATAATAATTCTAATTTTAACTAAAACTATATTCTCCATTAATTTGAATATCATTGTTCATGCATAATATTATTTAACGATTGAATAAAAGTATGTATATGAAAATTTAAAAATTTATATATTATTTACTATGTCATTTTTCCATAATATAGATATACTAATTCAAGTGTCAAAATTTTTTATTTAATTAAATATTAGATCTAAAATAAATAAAAATGCAAAATTATCGTATGTTATTAATAACAAAAAGAAATTAATAATGTCATAGAAATAAATTTCAGTTTTTCATTTACCATTGTTTCATTTTCTTCTACTGACATAATAAAATATTTTACGAAGTCAAAGAAATTAAAGTTTTTCAGTTTTACATAATATTAAAAAATATAATTTATTTAATCAAAAATTTCATTACTATTTTGGATTTTAACAGATTAATCAATATCGTTTCGCGGATTAATAGCGAATTATTGGATTTTTACCAAGTTTTATTAAATATTTAATTAACATTTTTCATTAAATCGGAACCAAATTATGCACTTAGGTCGCATGGTTAATCAATTCAACTACGGTCTTGGTCGAATATTACCTAAAAATAAAACAATACAATATAACATCTTTAAATACTAATGAACAACTTTTAAATTATTTGTACTCTAATAGAAATTATTTAATTCAGTTTATCAGAATGGTAAAAATACCCGCGATTTAAAAGCGCGGGTTGAAATCTAGTAGATATAAACTGAGACGACTAATTGCTACTCTCCATGTTTCATAATAAGTGTCATTATAACATTTTTTCTTGTTACATAAAAAGTGTCACTTTAGAATCTCAATGCAAATTATACTTCAGCTTAAAATTAATTGCAAATTACATTGATTTTATAAATAAGTTTATTTATCTCAAATACTATTGGTCAAATAGATGTAACTAACAACAACTTACACATATCTCAATCACTTCGTTAATCTGTGTGTCAAAAATGTCAAAATGACACTTATTAAAAAAACATAGTGAATATATCTTAATAAAAAAAACATGCAACACGATTACTGCTTTAATTCTTAGTTTCCTAGCATTC